>NW_019379750.1:311148-331827 GCF_000648655.2 Copidosoma floridanum | reverse complement strand
ATAAAATATAATAAAAAATAACTACGAACAATAACACTCATTAAAGTCATTACAGTCTCCAATCTTGACTTAATAAGATATAATTATTAGTTTTTATTTTCTTGTCGTAACTTAATCACAAAAAAATGTCACTTGGGCAGTATAGTTTGATTCTGGACACTAAAATTTGCATTTATTTAATAAAATAACAAATACATAGATCTAAAATTTATATCATTGTTAATAAATTGTCATCTTATTACAATATATTAATTTAGGCTTGATATATATTAACAAATACTTTATAAATTTTTATAAAAAAAAATTCTCAAACTGACGATTCCACACACACACACACACACACACACACATGTATATATATCTTTTTGTGAGGTGACTTATGAGGACATTACGTGCTTTTAGATTATACACAAATAAAATTGAAAATTTATGAGGACCATTGATATATACGCTCTCACTCCAACAAGTGTTTGTTATTTTATGCTTCTTTAGGTAATAAAAAATACATTTACGTTAAAAATATATTAACGCAATATGAAACAAGTCTTGCTTGGAATACCTGCAATAATGAGAAACTGTTTGTATATAACTCTCATTTTTACATGTTTTTCTGATCCTGATATTTTTTCTGTGATTGTACAAGAATTACTTTTTGATTTTATATGGTATCCAAGTTCAAAGATGTACCTAGTATACAGAATTTTCTGGTGGTGATTACCGATCATATTTTGAATAAACCTACTTCTTTAAGCTTTATACACACGTTTGTTATTTTTCAACCTTTGAAGATAAGACTATAATAATTTCGTTATATTCTACTTAAAATTTGAATGATTACAAAACTTTTTCATGATCATGTTTTGGATTTTACAGTACCATGAAATTGATCAAATCACTTCATGGTTTTGTAAGTTGACTCATACAATCAGCCTTCCTAATAGAGTAGTACTTCCGTGGATTGTATTATTACATTTTAAGGTGTTATTTTTATTCATGTGTATACTTATATGAAGTCATACAAAATAAAGTAAAAAATTATTTATTTCAACGTAGTTGATCAGCCATACCTTCTAAAAAAAGTTTTTAGAGCCAAAAACCTTATACTTATGTAAAAACAAAAATAGAATAAGTATAAATAAACTTAGGATCTGACTATAGTTCTGTTAGTTAATACATTTTTAATTATTCGTATGTATAAGATTCAGCTATTTGTGTATGAGATGGTACGGAAAACTGTATATTAAAAAGTCAATATTTCATTACATATTAGGATAATGGAAACTGGTGGGGTATTGCAGTAAAAAGTAATATAAGTCAGAATAACAAAAACGATGTTCACATATATTTACCATGTTGTAAATAAGTATAGGTTTCAAGCAGATTATGTCTACTAACATTTATTCCGTTGTTTGTTAGATTAAGATTACATTTCATTGTTGTTTAGTAATAAAATAATATGTGCACTTGTACGCGTGTAGGTAGGGCCTGGACGGGTCAAAATTGGCGGCGTCGTGCTAGATCAATGGCACACACATTTTTTTTCATAAATATGTTCATTAGATCCCACAGATTAAGAAAGTTCATGTGGGCACTGCGCAACCTAGTCACAATTTGTCTCAACTAACTTTTTTTAACAAATTAGTAAAAGTAATTTTTTCGATCTAAAAAAAATATATTCAGTTTCTTTAAGTTATTCTGAACAGAAACCAATGGGGATAAATATACCTTAACCCCACAGTTTTCGAGCAAAAAATTCCCAAAGATCTCAAAAATGCGAATTTTTCAATTTTCAGAGCGTTGGTGAGGAATGAAAATAAAACATTTTTGGAAGGTACACCACGTAAAAATAAAGTGTTAATCTTCCTCTACAACTTACAAAAAACGAAAATTAAAAAAAATTATGGCAACATTGTTTTTTTACAATAAACGTTTAGGCCATTTCCCCGCGCACCCAAGCTGACTCCCAGTACTAGTGTATGACTATATGAATTATCACCAAAGAGCGATCCCGAGTGCGCCTGCCGCGTCGATGATATATATAGTCATACACTAGTACTGGGAGTTAGCTCAGGCGCGCACGGAAATAGCTTAAATGTTCATTGTCAAAAAACAGTTGCCATTACTCTTTTCAATTTTCGTTTTTGGAATTTGTAGAGGAAGGTTAACACTTCATGTTTACGTGGTATACCTTCCAAAAATGTTTTATTTTCATTCCTCACCAACGCTCTGAAAATTGAAAAATTCGCATTTTTCAGATCTTTGGGAATTTTTTGCTCGGAAACTGTGGGGTCTAGGTACATACATCCCAATTGGTTTTTATTCAAAATGACTCAGAGAAACTGAATATATTTTTTTTAGTTTGAAGAAATCACTTTTACTAATTTGTTTGAAAAAAGTTAGTTTAAACAAATTGTAACCAGGTTGTGTGGTGGCAACATGAAGTTTCTTCATGTGTGAGATCTTATGAACATTTTTTTGCAAAAAAACTCCTTTGAAATTCATTTAGCACGACGCCGACGATTTTGCCCCGTCTAGCCCGGGATCTGTGAAAGTTAGATGTTAGTAAGAATCCGCGAAATTGGTGTAAAACATTGTGGGGCGTTATTGTCATGCTTTTCTAATTCATCTGCACATGATTGCTTGGTGGATCAAAGCAAAGTGTTATGAGACATTGCATATTAAATAAGAGTTAAATATTTTACACATGCAACAATTACATATAAGTACATAATATTTGGATCTTTTGTATTACATTTAACCTTTTAAGTCCGTAACAATAAACTGCTTGTTTTTTTTTTTTAATATTTGTTAAGTAACCAAATTAAAATACAAAATAATTATCTTGTAGTAATGATGAATATTAATTACATATACGTTAGTTAATTTTTTCATTTTAACAGTCGTTTACAAAAGATCTTTTCACATATTACATAATCTTTTTGCAAATAATTTTCTGACTCTAACTGTATGAAAATATTTTTTTAATTCTTACACCTACAAAGAGAAGAAAATGATTGTTCATGTAAAAATAAAAGCTTTTTTAAGTTGAAATTAATGATGTTAAAACTTTGTCATTGCGATTTCTTAACTGTCACAGTAAATAATAAAACAAGCTGGAATTGCTTTTAACATAATAAAAATAATAAAGATGTTGATATTCCTGAGCATAAGGTTATACGTGAGATAATTATTTAATTCCTCATCCTTACAACAGTCATCATTTTTGTTTGAATACTGTATTTAAATAATGTTGTTTGTTTTAACTCATTTAAATACATTATATGTTTACTATAATTAAATTTTTAATCAGTATCACCTCTGCTCCAACTTTTTAATTTAATTTATGAAGTAAAAAACATGAACGAGTATTACTTAAAACTTTTGTTGCAAAATTTAAATAAATTTTATCATCAGATTTACTAACATTTTCAAATGTGACCATACGTACACTACAATAGACTCTTTACCAAATTTTTTTAACCACACATAATCTGTTAACTATTTTCTTGGAATGATAAAAAAGTCGACATTTCTACTTCTTATTATTCATAACAATTTGAAAAACTTGGCATCATTTAAACGAAGATTATCACTAAGTTTATGTATTTTAAATAATCCTTATGGAATTGGAAATTTTATTAATTCTGATATCATTACTTTCTAATACTCGTTTTAATGACAAAAAAGATTTATCGAAAATCGCTCTCTAAAAAAACCAAAAGCCATTTTATTTAGATTGTAGTTTTTTTAACATTGTTCAATTCTAATGCTAATTCAAAAGTTTTTTGACTAGTCATTTTCTTAAGAAGTGATATTACGGCAACACTCGGCAATACTATAGGAAACACTTTTTTTTGGTTCAAATAAAATAATAATTAAAATGTTATACGAAAATATCTTACCTGTATTACTTAGACCACCAATAAATCTAATTTTTCGATCGTTGTCACATAATTGATCGAAAATCTACTTTTGTCTATTGATTAATAGAGGATACAACTTATCAAACATTCTACTACTATACGTTATGTTACTTGTATAATTATTTGATTTTTTTCAACTATTTACGGGTATAGATACATGAAATTTCTTACGTGTCTCATTCTCTGACTGAGAAATCGTGTGCATCTCAACAAGTATTTTTTTTTTTTTATCATTTAACTAGCAGCCCCCTGTCTCGGCTTCACCCGAAACTTACTAAATGGAACACCGTAGTGTGTTGACATCTAATGTGAAACGTTTTCAGTTAAAAATTTTACATTTATTCCTGACACTTCTCAGAACAAAAATCTTCTTACTAAAAACATATTTGTTCGCAATCCATACAGTTTATTTGATCAAATAATAAGCTGTAAAAATTAAAAAAAATATAATTATGCTGAAAAGTATCGTGCGTTCCTTATGCCATAAAATAATCGTTGGACATAAGGAGCGGTTGATTATCAGTTTCTCNGAAAAGGGCTATTTTAAATTTGTAAGGATTTAAAACTCGCAAAAAACAAAATAAAAAAAATTGTTTCTCTTATCTCACAACTTTATCACCAAAGCAACAAACTCCTGGACCTTAAACCCTATATTTTTATTGCCACAAAAACACAAATACATTTTTTACTCATTAAAAAATCTGAAGTTGGATCTTTAAAGATTTCAGAGATTGCTGTAAGGGTACAATGAAAAGCTGATCTCTCACGTTATGGACTCTTTAGTTGTCGATTTTGACGCTGCTGTTTCAATCTCGATAAATTTTCTGCGTCAGTTTCTTGAGGCCTAAAATTGTATTCATTAGATACATTCAAAGTTTTCCTTCCGATTCACCCTCTTGCGACTTTTGTGACCCCTAAAGGCTATTTTCTGTCAATTTTGTTAAGTTCTAATATATTTGTTGGTAAGGTAGTTCGACATCCGATTGCCCTAAAAAAGACTGGTGAGTTTTTTAAGGTTCACCCTGCGCAGACCTTGGAGAGGATCGGTAATTTCTGGTTACATGCTTGGAGTCGAGGGGGTAATATAGGGTCGTCGGTCACCGGGGTTTCCAGCCTTGCAACGAACAACTCTGCTTATGACGTCTGCCAGTGAATCACTGACTTGGTTTAATAGTGGCCGGCTTTACGTAGTCTTTTAGTCAACGAATAATGTTTCCGAAAATTCGAGTAACAATGTGTTTGTTGGCACGGTAGTTTAAACTTAGGGGACCCTTAAAACAACCGATGAGATTGAAGGTTAAGTCATGAACGTAAATACTTATATTGGCCCTCAAAAAGGCCAGTGATGAAGTTTCTAGTTATTCCTTATTATTATGCTTGAACCTAATTGGACCATTAATTCTACCGTACATGCAATTTATCCCATTTAGCAAACAAATGTATAAGTCAAAATTGAGGGGGATGAGTAGGGGATGCGTGGGGGAAGATTGGGCAGTGGAGGAAATCGTTATAAAATATAAGAAATAGCAAGAAACTAAACAAATAACAAGGTCTTTCGAGTAAAATGGGTGGAGGATTGGTGGGAATGCAAGGAGATGAAGGGGTCAGAGGTTGATTCTCCTTAAAATGACCATACAATACAAGAAGATATATGTATATTATGTAGTTAAAATACAGCTACTAAGTAATAGTTAACAGTGACATCATAAGAAACACAAGGTAAAGCAGCTTTTGCTTTTAGCTTTAAGCTTACTCAAATGCGCAAGTAACATCAAGATTCGATGCCATTTTTTCCGTTAGAAGTAGTGTACAATTTTTGCTTTTCATTCAGCGAGCACAGCTAAATCATTTTATGGTTTCATTTTATTTAAAGTTACGGCTAAGAAAATAATAACTAAAGCAGGCACAAACATTATTTTTTGCTTCGTTGTCTCTGCTGCGTATTTTGCAGCAACTGGGTAGGCTGATCCTTACGCAGACAGGAATGCGCTGCGTAATCATGCGTGTGGCCAATATTTGCTTAAGATTAACAAAATGCATTTTTTTTTTTTTTTTGGGCACTTGCAAGCTAAGCTAAGCTGGGTTATGGAGTGTAGTAAGCTTCTGATAAGGTGTTAAAAGTGGATAGAATAGTCATTGAACAAGGGAGCTTTTATTCCGTTGAAGAAATAAGACATTTTTGTCTTACTGAGAACTCTCAGTCTCTGTAATTGCAGCACACTGAAAGTGTACCGTCATTCTATCCTGATCATTATTTATCAGGTCTCCCGTGTCTAAATAGTGGGGTATTAAGTTACTAACATTAGAATTATTAAAAACAGCTGCAAAGCCATGCCTGAGAGACTATTGGGACAACTCTGGTTGAATGCCCATTTTTGGCACATCTTTTTTTTCTATCGAGGATGATCTAGACCCTTAAAAACGTTCAAGGTAAAAAAAAATATTTAAAATTCTGTGACACAAAACCAAAAGCATTTTTTCTATTGTTTATTCTGGATTATTTCTAAGTCATTGCCACGTACAGTAATTTTTTTCGTATGTAGTCGTCAACGACATCTCAGATTTCTAGTCTGCTGCGCTTATTTGTAAAACTTATCACGCTGCATTTCAAATTGTGAAATGAAAGTTAATTTTTGATAGACCAACTAAGAATTTATTAAAGTCGTTTACGTGAAAAATTTATTAATATATTGTTAAGGGGGCAGCACAAATAACATTAAATTATTTTTATAGATTTGTCTATTGTTTTTTACTATAAAGGCTGACGGGTATTGCCTACCTGCATTTCCTGCAAAACGATTTGCCAGAACTTCTGGAAGGATATTCCCTTGGCAGTTTGAAAAGTCATGTTGTATCAACTTAAAGGGGCTTGTGTGTACTTTTTGGCAGGTATACAAGTACACTTGCATGAGCAATTTCTAGATCGCTGGATTGGATGATATAGTCCAATACATGGGCCTGCTCGATCTCCACACATAACCCCACTTAACAACATTTTGTGGGGTTTTATTAACGAGATCATGTATAAAATTCTGATAATCCGTCGCTGAAGAATGCCGCAAACATATTTTTAAAAAATCAATTTTTATCTACAACAATGCAAAAGTAAGACATCAATTTTCATTTTTTGTATTTTTTTTTTTTTTTTTTTTTTCCTAAGTACAATACAAAACGTTATTGGATACGTGATCCATGATAGAAAACGATAAGGATAGAGTGACTCTTGGCTTTCAGTGTGCTGCAATCATAAAGACCAAGGGTCCCACATCAAGTTTAAATGTTTTGTTTTTTTCAACGGAATAACAGCTTTCTGGCTTAATAACTATTTAATCTACGTTCGACACCTCACTATAAGTTGACTACACAACATAATCCAGCTCAGCTTAGCTTGCAAGTGCCAAATTAAGAAAAAAAAATTGCATTTTGTGTCTTTTACAGATATCAACTGCACACATAATTACGCAGTGCGTTCCTGCCTGCATTAGGACTAACTGACCTTGTAGCTGCAAAATACTCAGGAAAAAACAAGTGTCTGCTTTAATTATTTTTGTATGCCTAAGCTTTAAATAAAATAAAACCGTACGGTGGTTTTGACATACTCACTAAATAAGAAGCAAAGATTGAATGCTACTTGTAACGTAAGAAACTGCAGTAAATCTTGATGTTTTTGTATGTTCAAAATAGTAATTAAACTGTTTAATCAAAAGCTATTTTGCCACGTACTTTTTACTTTGTTAATGTTAATCTTCACTTAGTAACCATTCTTTGTAAGTGCGTGTTCAACCTGCTAGGTAAAGATGAATATCTAAAATCTTACAAAGTAAATAATAAAATTAAATTAATTTTTTGTTGTAGCTGAATAAAATAATTAAAAGTATGAAAAATTTAACATTAAAAATGGCATCGAATCTCGATGCTTTTGTCAATTAAAAAAAATGTAATTCTTCAAGAGAATACTGTTACACCACGTATTTTTCACTTGTTGTCTTGATTGTCACTTGATAATCCTGCTTTGTGCGCGTGTACACGTACATGCAGCAGCAAAATATGCATCAGGGGAGTCAAAGCAAGTGTCTCCTTTAACTTTTAAATATCATTCATTTGTAGTAATAAAAAAAAAATTATTATATCATACTCGTTTGACAGCAAAAAAAACGTAAAAAAAATTTATGAAAAGAAAACACACAATCACATCGGTTCTCAAGGTTTTTTTTGACATTGAAAAAGAATAACATTCTTCGGTTGGACGCTTTTTTGTCATTTAGTCAACTCTTCTTTTATAAGTTGACTGCACTCTCTAAAATTGCTAAATACATGCACGATCAATCTGCAAAACAAGAAGAACCATAATATATTATTCTTTAACAAATTTAGAAGCTCTTAATCTTGTTCGTTATTGCGTATGGCGTACATATCGACTTATGTTGTAGCAGCAGAAAAAGCTGCACAAAAGAAAGTACAATAAGAATTTAAACCTGCTTTAATAGATATTGAATTCTGTGTAACTAAAATAAATTTTTAATAAAAAATATACAAAAAAAAATTTCTCAAGGTGGTTTAAACATGGTACCTATGGGACCAAAAGAGTATGAGTAGCCTACTTCGCTTTTATGCAAGGTAAATGTGTTTGCTTCGATTTAACATATGTTTATAAGCTAAAGCTAATTAATAGTAATTTTTTAGTATCTCCAAGTAGTTTTTAGTTTCATGCTTAGGTATAATGTAACGTATGGTGAACATCAGCTACCACGCTTGAGAGTCTCAAAAGCTCAAGCCAAACCAATGCCCTTCACTCATGTGATGATCCTACACTCATGTCTTTGTTATTTACTTATTCGAAAAATCAGCTTATTTTGCCATAACCACTTAATAAACGAACAAAGTGTTCGTCTAAGTGTATGGAAGCGCATTGAATCTTCATGTTATTTGTTTTTTTTTACACGAAAAAAAAAAATATCTATGGTCATAGTGTTTCTTTTACTAAAATATTAATAAGGAATTATAAATTAAAAAAAAAAATTATTATTATACTTCAGTTGCAAAGCAGTAATGCTTGGTCGTAACTTTATTACTTTATTTAAGTAATAAAGGAATAACGTAACAGGGTATTCATGCTGATAATTCACAGATTTTCATTTATTTTTCGTTTAACTTATAATAGTATATTAGGTACCTAGGCCAGAAAGTGGGGCTACTACTGACCACGATATATTATTTACTGAGCTAAAGATGAGCATTAATAATAAATAAAGAAAATAAATACTAACATTTAAGTCATCTTGTGCTCATAATTAACAGGCTTCGTTATCAAAAATTAAAATAAAATAATAACATTTAATTTGAGGAGTAGAAAGGCTCACTCGCAACCTCTTTAATTTTTCCTAATCAATGAAAGAAAAATATAGTAGGGATCATTTTTTGGTTCAAGAGTGCATAGTGTGATGAATGACTTTACTGATTGCCTGTGCATGCTTATAGCCTATTAAGTAAGTACTTAAATAAGAAGAATTCCTTTTTAAATTTATAAAATTTGTTAATGCTGATATTACATAGCCATTTATTTATTTATTTATGATTCAAGTAAGAGTAATAAGATTATTTACCTGACTAAAATTTTGATTACATTTTGATCAGCGATTCTCCAACATATCAAAATAAAAGAACGCTACTTAGCATCGATGCTTGATGGCCTCTCATTGACAGCCCATAAAATACAGAAAAAATAATTAAGTCACCACTGATTCTTGTTCGCTGAAGATAGAACAATTTTTTTGTAGTGATACTTCCCCAATGCCTTATTATCAGCTCATTGAAAGAAAACACAAATCATAAAAGTTATTTACCACTGGCATTTATTCACCTATTTTTTGATACTAAGTCAAATAGTTAAAAAAAAAAAAAAAATTAAGATTGTTGGCATTCAATCTATATTGCCTGCTTGTTAATAATTTATTATGCTATGAAATGGTAAAAAATCGTTTAAATACTTATTATCGATGTTTGATAACTTACATTTTAATAACTTATGCATAAGTGAGAAAATACCATAAACATTCTTTCACCACGCAATCAAGAGTGTGTAAAGTAATGATAAATAATTTTTTTGTTACTTAATACTAAGCTTCTTTTATCTTTTCGTCAAACAGTTCTTCAAGTTACTTCAACAAAAACAAGAACTTAGTGCCTACTTAAATAAAATAAACTGCACACTCACTACTTTACATTCAGTTCATTATCGATTGTTGTCGTAGTCTTGTTCTGTTTCAAAAAGCCCGCTATTATCTTACCCTAATCAGATTAAATACCTGCTGTATCTACCTCTAATGTAGTTTGATAAACATCATTTTTGCACTGCGAACAAGTTTATCTCTTTTGCCTGCTTTTACTACTTGCCTCTCTTCTCTTTCTACTAAACAAATTCACGCCCCTACATTGCATACCTCTCGTTGATTGGTCAATTTTGCAAACAGTTTTTTCGTCATATTATTTAAACAACACATTTTATTGAAAAATTGCAATGAGCTTTTTTGTTCACCTTAGCAAGCCTAACTGTAACATATAATTTTCTGGGACCAATTTTAATATACCCTGTATATCTTACTAATATATAAAGCAAAGTCTCTGTAATGGTTGTAATCGCTGACCACAAAAACTACTCAACCGATCTTGCTGAGATTTTGCTAACTAATTCTTGATACTTTCTAAATGGTTTAACCAAAGTTTTTACTTTGAAAAAAATTAATAACAATAGCAATAAATGAGGTTAAAGTTTTTTAAAAATACGCTAACTTCTTACTTCAGTCCTGTAGAACCTGCTAAGTGGCATATAAGTGAAATCATAGCTACCTGCAATAGAATTAAGTAAGTCTGGTTATTATTTCCCCGAGCAAAGTACCAAATACCACAGTCATTCACTGTCAGTACACGAAGCATAGAGCTGAGAATCGTGCAGCTTAGTATCCTGACTACTGACAACACTCTTCTACACTAGATAAGAGACTTGTGTCGAGCTCCATCCCGAATTATAAGATTGACGAGTACTAGCTATAAAAGGGTGTTCTAAATGCTAACGTCTCTGGTAAAATATCAGGAGATGTGTCTGGCCAGAGCACAATATGCTTTAGCATTTTAGGGTTTCACGACCATTTCTTCAACTGTCCTGATGCTACCAGAGCAGATTTTGCTACAACAGCAAGCCTGGGATAACAACCCTAAGCAGTTCAGGCAGCTATAACAGCCTCATTCTTAGTGGTTCGTCCTAACATCATACTACGAAGGAGATATTCTCTATGCCCGCTTTTCCGACTAACAATGAGCGGTTGGTTATCCAGGAAACGACTAGAAGATAAGGTATTCTTGAGGTGGTGTATCTTCCTCCAGCACGATCTCCGTATACAGAGACTTCAAGGATTAGAGTCAAGCTACTCGCATATCCAGCTATCTATTATAAAGAATTATAATAAGGAATAGCTAAAAGTTTCACCACTGACCCTTTTCAGAGCCATTATAAGTATTTACGTTCTCTACTTGAGCATAAATCTCATCGGTTTATTTGAGAACCACCTAAAGTTATCCTACCTTTGCCAACAAATACACTTTAACTACCATTTCCAGCAACGATTCGTTGACTAACAGACTGAATAAAGCCAGCCACTATTAAACTCAGTCAGTCATTCACTGGCAGACATCACAAGTGGAGTTGTTCGTCGCAAGGCTGGAATCTCTGGCTACTGACGACCTTATACTACCCTCTTGACTCTTAGCGTTCAACCAGGAATCACCAATCCTCTGTAAACCTAACAGCTACGAAGAAAAAATAAAGGTGAGCAAACGGAACAGTCTTCAATGGGTAAACATAAGCCAATCCCCCACCTTAGATCACCAGAAATTTGATCTCTGCAAAAAAGGTTCTTTAGACGCCAATGTCTTTGGCGTAATATCAGGAGACATTGGAAAGAGCTATACAACTAGTTCTAATGCTTCCAACATTGTAGTTTTCCTCCCGATCAGTCTGGTGCTACAACAAGAGGCTAGAGAAGATTACCCTCAGGGATAGAGACAGTCATGTTAGCTGAAAACTTTAGTCAAAAAAGAGCTGAACTCACCAACCTTGTTAAGGGCCATCGGACGTCAAACTACCTTACTAACAAATATATTAGAACTTAACGAAGTTGACAGAAAAAGGCATTGAGTTCTCACAAAAGTTCTAACCATGCCAAAAGTCGCAAGAGGGTGAATTGAAAGGAAAACTTCAAATGTATATGAAATGTTAGGCAACAAGTAACTGACGCAGAACGTTTATCAAGATTGAAACATCAACATCAAAATCGATAGTTAAAGAATTTATCATGTGAGGAATCAGCTTTTTATTATAACCTTCACGAAAATCTCTTCAATTTTCTAGATTTTCAAATAGGTAAAATATTTATTTGTATTTTTGTCGCGATAACAAGTGTAGAGATTAAGCTTCAGGACTTTAGTGATTTCATAATAAAGTTGAGAGATAAAAAAAGAAGATTTTCGAAGCGATGCTTCTTATCTAGGGCCCTTGTTTAATGAAAATATAGGAAACTGTTACACTTTCTTTTGCCCCCTTCTTCCCTCCCCCCCCCTCACCACATGCTTTTTCAACAGTGAGAGTACTATATATGCAATATACGGTAGCAAGCGCGTGCGACTCTCTCTTTTAGTTTTTCTGAGCATCACCGAACGGCACGAAAATTCAAAAGTGAAACAAGACACGAAGCTTAAAAATAAAATATATGAGATATAAATTTCTAAGATAACATATGTGCCAGAAAAATATTGAAAAACTCTGAACAGAAATTTTTCACGTAACAACAACACCCTGCTCAGCACACATTGGTCGTCGTGTGGCAAATGTGTTGCGTTAGATAGTGGAATGATGTTACGGGAAAGAGCGTGGCCCTACCTAGACATGCTAGTTAGTGAGATTCAAGGAATTGAGCAACAAAACGCCGGACAGTAGCTGCTTGGCTGTCACAACCCATAAGATTAACACAGGATTCTACTCGTTGTTTGTTGAAAAGTATAATTATGGATATATACGCCTTGCAGATTTTGCAACACATGGCAGCGGTTTTGCTGCTCACTTTCTTCAAGCTCACTCATCCTACTTTGTCTCTATTTACATACATAGTTATTGTTTATATTTATATGGGGCTTAACGACGTTGCCCTGTTTATGCAAATAACAAAAAAAACTACTTGAAACTTGAAAGTATGGTAAAGTAGACTTTTTAATATTTATTTATAGATGACAAATTTTTTGTGTTTTTTTTTCAATTTGTATTTCCATGTATTATTGCATATGGCATAACATATGGCATCACCAATCCACAACCCCTTTTGTATCTAAAACCACATGAAATGCCGTATGGCTTTCCCAAACTAATTATACATGGAATTCTATCGTCCATTTTTAGGTGGGTGGCCTACTTAAAATTTTCGATCGAAAATATTTGTAAACCTGATGTTCCTGAACGGCGAAAAAATCTGAAAGCATATTAACAAGGCGGAAAAAGTATGAGCGATAAATTCTTATAAATATAAAATTTCGAATGAGCATTAATGAATTTTGTATTTCTAACATAAAATAATGTTTAATTGCCTAAAAATCACACAATTAAAAAAAAATAGTTTTTTTATAATAACCTTATCGGGACTTCGCTTCTCCCATGGGTCCCATGGCTTATTGGTTTATTTTTTTTTAATTAAATATTTTTTGTGAGTTTTCAATCTTGACAGCTTCCAAAAATATCCCTTTTTGTAGATTATACGGGAGACAGTGCAAATGAACTGTCCTTTAGAGCCAACTATTTTTTTATGGAATCATAGAAACTGTATGGATTTCGAACAAATATGTACTAGACAAGAAGATTTTCTAAGAAATGTCAGGAATAGATGTAAGATTTTTAACTGAAAAAGTTTTACATTACATGTCAACACACAACAGTGTTTTAGTTAGTGAGTCTTGGGCAAAGCCGTTACAGATGAGATCGCTAGTAATATAATATTGTTCTAAGAAAAATAAGGCTTGGTGTATAATAAATTTTTATAGTGTCAAAGAGAACATTTATATTGTTTTACTAATCTTTAGCCATTACTTAGTTATTTTTTTATACGTAATTATGTGGGAAGAAAGAATTTCTAATTTTTTACAATGCATAAACTATCAAAAGTCTACAGTAAAAGTTTTTTAAGTCCACAAAGTTAATGTACTATTTAAAAAAACTTTACGTGAGCAGTGTCCAACACTCTCACAAAATTTTTTGGTATCCCTGTGAGTGGGTGTTTGGCGTGTTTGTTAGTATTTAATAGTTATCGACAAGCAGTTGCACCCTTATTCACTTCTCTATCGAAAATCAAGAAGCATGTGATATATTAGTATAATGATTGTAGAATTTTTTGCCATTTCATAAACTGCATGTGATAGATTGCCAAAGCCTTCGCGGTGTGCTTGAAGAAAATGGTGTAAATATTAAGTTAGTATCTATTTAAGTGAAAGAATGAGCGTGTTTGGATTTAGAATACTTGTAATACCTTAATAATGTAAGAGGACTTGAGCCAGTTCATTGATTGTGGAGACTTTTTATCTTTATTCAAAGTTTATGCACAGTACGGCAGCAGATGATATAATCCTTATAACGCAATAATCTTATGTAGCTGTCTTTTTTATTCAGTGGTTCATCATTGCCCTAAGACTTAGATATATCTATTTGACACAACATAGTGCATTTAGTTTGATGAAAGCCGCCTATAAGGGTGGACAATTTTAAACTGAGAGAGAGAGAGAGAGAGAGCCGAGGGTGGTAGGAGTCGTCTTCGAGGGTGCACACTCAAAAAGGTTCGCACTGCGTAAGACAGTGCAGTCGACACCTTAATACCTTGTGCGCATTTGCCACGTAGGATGGTGTGTACTGCATGGTATTTTTACGTGTAGGCACGTCTACCTTCTGTGAATACCATACATTCTGTGGAGCTGCACTCACACGCTCTTTTGACCTGCGTGGACGGCATTTTCGGGTGTAAAGAAAAGTATTCGTCCTTGCGTTGAGCATCTATACGTATAATAAATACGATGACTTTTAAATCAGCGTATGGTTATTAAATAACTCAGTACTGTTATTAATAATTGTTTTATTAAATGCAAATGAAAAGTAAAAAATATTATTGATAATAAATATACAATCAGTAAGAGAATCACAATACGTGTCTACTTATAAGATATGAACCATCATTTTTTGAAAAAACAAGGGATAGAGTAACAGTAATTAAAGAATCGTAATGTATGTATTCGCACATTTCTTTTTCGAATAAACAGAATCTGCTGAAAAATGCTAATTAAATCCAGTTTGTTTTATTGGAATGTACCTAGCAATAATTTACTTGTCTACCACAAATATATTTATTATTTTGCTGTATTGTATACCATCATTGTCGACAATTTTTGCAACTTGGCACGTATTTTTTATAAAACCCAATTTATTGTTAGTAATTTTACTTAATTCAGTTCTGTTACTTGCTAAAGGAAGCGTAATATTTACTTCAGAACCAGCTATAGCTAAGTCTTTGAATACACACATTTTATTATATTTTTCAAAAGGCTGCAACTTTAATCTAAGTTGCATTCGAATCCTAACAGTCTTTATGATGATGGTTTACATGTTATAAGTAGACACGTATTGTGATTTTCTTACTGATTGTATATTACTATGAATAATATTTTTTAATTTTTATTTGTATTAAGTAAAACAATTATCAATAACAGTACTGAGTTATTTAATAGCCATACACTGATTTAAAAGTTATCGTATTTATTATACGTATATATGCTCAACGCAAAGACGACTACTTCTCCTTACACCCGAAAATGCCGTGCATGCAGGTCAAAAGAGCGTGTGAGTGCAGCTTTACAGACTGTGTAGTATACACAGAAGGTAGACATGCGTACACGTAAAAATACCGTGCAGTACACGCCATCTAACAAGGCAAATGCGGTTGAGGTATTAAGGTGTTGACTTCACTGTTCTACACAGTGTGAACCTTTTGGCGTAGAGAGGTAGGGCCCTTCTACCGGAATACGTTTTCACCGATAAAGTTATCGTCACTGATGGGTGGCTTAGCAGTGATTCGCGGCAGTTTAAAGGAGCCCGTTACCAGTTTATTTGTACTTTTTCCTCGATTGTTAGACAGTAGTTCGGCAATAGAGCCAAGGAGTGTAGATAGTGGTTGGTGAGAGCAGATGAAAAGAGAGTCCACACACTGAGTGAGTTTAATATGGTAGTAACCATTGGTGTTTTATTAAAATAAATAAGCGCTCTAGCCAATGCCATAGCGTAGGTCTTGTCAGAGGAGCGAGAACCTAGCTTTGGGTTGAGACCAGATAATCCGAGAGGATGATTTTGAGAAGTTGCACAGCTCTTCTTATGTACTATTAGTGGGATCGAATTAGCTGAAATTTCGGTAATTTTTCATGAAACTCAAACTAGCGTGAAAATAATATGTTGTACAAAATAAAACAATGATAATCAATTGTAATAAGATTTAACGAAAAATATTTTCTGGTAAAGCATAAAAAAATGGCAAAAATGGTAAAACACGCTTCATATCGTTGGAAATAAACAATAAACCTTAATTTAAAAAATATATATATATATATATATACAAGTGTGTGTGGTAAAAAAACAAACAAAATAACCTCTGATTAATCCCAATTGGTCCAGTGGTTTCCCCGTACAATGCAAAAAAACCTCGATTTTTGAGCTAATATTAAGAAATTAATAACTATCTTTCGCATTATCATTAACAGCTAAGAGTTGGCAGTGTTGTAGCTTGAGTAATTCATAACAACTACACTAAATTTTAGCAAGACCGGATCAATAGTTTTTTCAAATCGCAGCTAAATGCAAAAAAAACTACTTTGGCAAAATGGCCTAAAAAAAGTTGCTTACGTTAGATGCAATTTTTTTGCAGGATCATATTCTTCAATTCTTACTCTATAAGTTACCAAAGTATCAAGTTTCTTGCAGTATGGAAGTTGGTCATTTGTTTCAAAGGTATCGTTATTCTTCAGAGCACTTGCAGTTCGGACATACTTGGTCGATAACACTGAAGTAGACCTTCAGAAAGTGGACGTAGCTTATGCATTGGCGGCTACGGCGGCTCATTGCCCCATATGCGCCATACCGCCGTGCACAAAATATACCCATGTAGTTTATCATTTTTTAAGCAACTTTCACACTGCAAAACAACTCAATACTTTGGTGAGTTGCAGAGTGAGTATTAAAGAATATGACCCCGCAAATAAATTGCATCTAACGTTATAAATGGTGGGCTGTACTATGAAAAATAAGGTTGGAAATTGTAGCTGCACACGACATTTCAAAATAAAACTTTTGTAAAGGATTAAATTTAATGAATAATAATTATTTTAATAATTAATAATAAATACTTAATAAAATAATAACCTAGATGGTAACAAGTTATACTACATAATTACTCGCTAGAAACTATACCAGAGAGTTTCAAATAGTGAGAGTTAATGTGGGGTCATTGCAGAGCCCAATTTTCCCTTAAACAGAATTGTCATACTTAATTATGATATTTTTATTTTAAAGTGGGATGACAACTCCAGTCATAAAGAGATGACAAGCCAAATATACTACCCACAGAGCAATTGTATAGCTAATTTTCCTCTTACTACTTTCTTTATGAATTAGGAAATGTTTGTCTCAATCTTTAATTCTAATTATTTAATAGGTAACATTAATATTTCTGTATTATCTTATTTATATTCTTATTTTCGTATGTTATTAATAGTATTTAAAGACACTATAAGGTTCAAACTGATAATTTAATAATTTTATGATATACCATTATTTTAGTTACAACAAGCGAGCTCACACGGTTTTCTTATACGTCTATAGATGAGCATTATTAGTATCACTTTACGCAATTTGGGGAGCAAAGACGAAGGAAGTACGTTTGTTAAAATATGTAAATTATATTAAATAGTCGTTGGTTACAAAAAAGTTATAAGCTTTGACTTGTTTTAATATATAATTAATTAAAAACCATTTAGTAATTAGTAGTATAATCTACTTTTTTAATTCATACCGTTAGCACTTTCATTTGTCATAATTTTAAAAATAAATAATGTACTACAAAAACTGAATAATTTTTTAAATATAATGGTGGCAATGTAGTAGCTACGCTAGGAGTTTTAAATTTTAACTCCATAAAAATAATAAGAAAACAAAATAAATCTCATGTCTTAGATTAAAGAAGGGGGAGATGTATTTAAAAATTCAACACAATAAAAACAACGGAGGATCTGATTAAAGTTGACTGTTTCATGAAAAACTTCTTAAAAGCTGCGTTGAGGTTACGGGAACAGTGAGAGGGGGGAGTAAAAATTCATTTGAGCTAAAAATAATGGAAGAACTAAACGAATTTTACTTTATTTTAGGAGAGGAGGGTACGGTAGGAGCTGCGAGTGAACTTATTTTACGACTTATCAAAATTTTTACAGTATAGATTGATACATGTATATATCTGTATGCAAGCGTACCTTAGTCACATTTTTTATACCTTTTATATTTTATTTTAATTAGAAATGAAGCAACAACAGAGACGTCAACTTTTTTATTTCGACAAGAAAAAGACGATCAAAAAATAATTTTGGAAGACAAAGACTTAGAAGTCATTGGGTTACCGATTATTAAGTACGGTGACTCAACAGTTATTATGCAGCACGCTACAACAAGCTTATGGGTCTCTTACAAGGTAATTAGTTATATTTGTGTGGATAATATAAGTTCTTTATTATACGTTGACTAACATTTTATCTAACAGTACTAAATTTCTTAATGTAATACGATTAAAATTTATAACAGTCGATTCGTAGGAAGAGCAAGGTTGAAATCTTACTAACATTTAAAGCAAGAGCGCTAAAACCGTTGTAATCGCTAACCGCGAAAACTACTGAACCGATTTTGTTGAAATTTTGCACACTGATTCATGATACTTCCTAGATGGTTTTAGTATAGTTTTTATCTTAAAAAATTTAATAACAATAGCAATAAATGAGCTCAAAGTTTTGCGAAAATACGCCAGCTTTTCACTTTAGTTCAGTAAAATCCGCTAGGTGGCGTCGACATAAAATCGAAGCTACCTGCCGCATAATTAAATAAGTGTGGTTATAATAGGCTGGAGCGTCTCCATAGTGTTGTAGTCGAGCTTCGGCAATTCAACGAGCTGTATAGAGAATGCTGATGATAGTCTTGCAGCTGGGTATCCCGGTTACGGACGACACTCTTCTCTAAGGGGGAAAGGACCTAGGTGTCCATTCACCCTGAATCTCCACGAGTGCGATCAATTAAAAAAAATTGATTTCAACCGATGCCGTCTCTGTCACAATACCAGGAGACATATCTAGCCAGATCACAATCTGCTCCAACTTGTCAGAGTTGTGTGGTAGTTCTACTATCCCACCTGGTGCAGTTAGAGAATTTTTGGCTACAAATGTAAGCAAGGGAAAACAGCTCTGAGGGGCATGGGCAGCCACAACGGCTACCTTCTTGTTCGTCGCGTCCCCAACGCGCTTACTCACATGTTCCCGTCTAACGATGAGCGGTTGGTTATCCGGGGAACGACCCGAGACGAGATATTCTTTGGTCAGTGGCGTACCTCCCTCTATCACAGTCTCCGTACATTAAAACTCCCAGGGTAAGAATCAAGCAACCGTAGCCAGCTCTTTATCATCAGGAATAAGAATAGCCTGGAAGTTTCACCACTGGCGCTTTTTAGGGCCATTATAAGTATTTACGTTCCTTACTTAACCATCAATTTCATCAGTTCTTTTTAGGATCCACCTAAGTGTAAACTACCTTGCCAACAACTACATTTTTATTACCATTTCCGGAAGCGATTCGTCGACTGAAAGAGTATATTAACTAAAGACGGGCACTATTAAACCAAGTCAGCCATTCACTAGCAGACGTCACATGCGGAGTTGTTCTTCGCAAGGCTAAAAAACCCGGTGACCGACGACCGTATACTACCCTCTCGACTCTAAGCATTCAACCAGGAATCACTGATCCTCTCCAAGGTCTGCGTTGGGCAAATCTATAACAGCTATAAAGGAAAAAAAACCGGAGCCAACGGGACAGCCTCCACTGGACAAGTATCACTAACCAATCTCCCCATATAAGATCACCAAAACAACTGAATCTGCAAATAAAAAAGGTGCTTTCGACACCAACATCTTTGATGTTATACCAGGAGACGTTGGAAAAGAGCACTACAAGTAGCCCCAAAGCTTCGGACTTTGTAATTTTTCTCCCAATCAGTCTGGGTCTTCAACAGCAAGCCAGAGAAGATCACCCTGAGGTATCCAGGCAGTCACAATTGCTGTTAACTGCAGTCAAGAAAGAGTTAATTTAAGAAGCTAACTGGTCTTTTTTAGGACCATCGGACGTCGAACTACCTTGCCAACAAATATATTAGAACTTAACAAAGTTGACAGAAAACAGCCTTTAGGGGTCACCCAAATTTTAAGCATGCCAGAAGTCGCAAGAAGGTGAATTGGAAGAAAAACTTCAAGTGTATCTAATAAATACAATTTTACTTAGGCGTCAAGAAACTGACGCAGAAAATTTATCGAGATTGAAACAGCAGCGTCAAAATCGACAACTAAAGAGTCCATTACGTGAGAGATCAGCTTTTCATTGTAC
>NW_019379750.1:295759-309698 GCF_000648655.2 Copidosoma floridanum | reverse complement strand
CATAATTCATTACAATAATAATAATAAAAATGTAATCATTTTTCTCAACTGCTAACGTGTCTTATCTAAAGTAAACTTATGTTAGTGTACAGTTTAATCAAGAATGTAAGTGACGTAAATTATCACAAGTAAGAAATTGTGTACTTGAAAAAAGCTTGACAGCATTACCGGTGAGAGGGTGAGGGGTGATAGGGTATCCCAGAAGATGTAGTGTACTCATGAAGTTAACTGTACTGAGCACACTAAAAATGTTGACTTTAAATGTTTCAAAAAATACAATCGTGTTCAACTCGTAGATATTTGAGGACTAAAAGATGAAATATAACGCAAAAAACTGTTCATACTTTAATAGAGCTGATTTATGATAGTATAAGTGAATAAACTTAGAAGCACACTTTTGTCAGAGAAAACAACTGTACAAAAAGTGTCAATAATTTTAACTCGCATTGATAAATCTTATATAAAATTTGGATAACCCAAACGTATGTTGTATGTTATTATGGTTTTAGGTTTTAAAAAGATTTGTGTAAGTTTCGCATGATTTTCGATTAAATGAGTTTTAAAAGTGATTGCATGAACAATTCTCACTTCCCGTAAAAAAGCAAGCTGATCACATGCATTTACTTGGGTTCTTCGTGTTTAATATAGGTACATTTTGTTATTTTGCTAACGCTTGCTCCAAGTATTCAAAAAAAATTCACATAATTACTTAACTCTCTTCAATAAATATTCTCTTCTTGCATCAATTCTCTGATAGTCTGAAAAAATTGACTTACTTTATAACTCTAAACGAATGTCAACTAAATCTCATTCTTCCGTAACAGGCTATAAAAAAATATCTATTTTTAGCACTTTTTTCTTACTTTTTTATTTGTTAAAAAATCTGAAAAAGTTTTAATGAACTTTTTTGTGCTCAAAAATAACATTCCATTATTTAGTATGCTTTCATATTTTTAAGTTTTCGCCACAACCTGCCTTCTAGCTTTACAGCCAACAATATTATTTATTGTAATATTTCATATGTCAATGTTTTTTTAAAGGACTGCATGTTTCTGTTTCAATTTTTTTCTATGCTTAAATTTTAAGAAACGATTTCTTATTTATCATGCGTACTAAGAACGTATGTATGTACAAAGAATTCTAAATATTTAATATCAGTATTATAAACATTTTAGCTAATCACTAAAAATAAAAAAATGCACTGCGTGGGATTAAAACTATTATGAAAATCGTTGATTTATTTCACAGTTTAGTAATTTTCTCATATTATAAGTCTGTCAAATAAATGAACATACTTCTTTCCTATACAATTAAAAGAGAAGCTATTTTGCCTCGGAAAAAATCTAGCATAATACTTTGTTATAAAAGTTTTTAGAAAATTGGATTTTATACTTAATAATTTTACAATCTAGTCGTACGAGACCAAAAAAAAAGGTGTTGGCAAAGTAGAAGAGAAACAAGCAGTTCTACACGAGGAAGGTAAAATGGACGATGGTCTGGATTTTTCACGCTCTCAAGAAGAAGAATCTCGCACGGCTCGAGTTATTCGCAAGTGCAGCAGTTTGTTCACCCAGTTTATTTCGTGAGTAAAAATATCATCTAATTTTATATTTTAAATGTACGTATGTTCTATAATGAAACAAATGTGTTGTCGAAGGTATAATATTTAAAAAAAATTGCAACAAACGAAAAAACAGATTAAAGAACAAGAAATGAGCAAAATTTTCAAGAAGAAAGTAACTTTTTATAAAAGACTTTTCATTAAACTAAAGTTTAAAAAAAGTGTGAATCACGGTACCTTCAACGTAAGTGAAATTTCAAAGTCATTAAACATACTTCTTTTGAAGCAAAAATACAAAAACACGAATGAGTTATGGAACAATCATGAATTAGAAACAAGAAGAAATCTTAGAAGTTATTTATAATCATAAATAAATGGAGATTAAAAAGTTTCGAAATTGTGATAGTTGTTTTGATAAACATCGTAAAGAAAATATTAAGAATTTTTAGGGATTACTCGCTATTACTATAATTGCTTATCTTTGACATACAAATTGAGATTTTATAAAAAATAAAGGAAGAAGTAAATAAACTAGGCTCATTTTAGCTCTAACAAAATTCAGCGTACCTTGCTTTTTGTGCTCACGTACATAAATGTACGCTGATAGCCACAACTCTACACAAAGTGCTAGGTAGTGGTATAAAGCTTTCTTCTCTTCCGTTAGCCTGAGGGAGGGAGGCTTTTAATGTATGCATTAAGAAAACCCCCAATCATACGCTAATATGTTTGAGGTACAACGAGTAAGTCTTACCTCTGCAAGGTAGGATATGAACAAGTCTACATATTAATTTACATACATGTAAGAATACTTACATAAGGTGCATATTTGTATACATTTAAATTTTATTTAAGTAATTAGATGGTAAAAGATGAAGGCCCCAACCATACACCCTTACATATAAGGCATAACCAGTATTTTTTTTTAATAAATAAAAAAATTAAAAAACAACATGTAAAGAGAATATCTTTATTTCAATGAAAAATTGTCGACGTTTCGCTCGTCAAGGGGGATTTTTCAATAGCCCACCCTGAGTAGGTGCAACAAGATCTCCTTATAATTAACAATCAGCATCAACCAAAAAATTAATTTTAAAAAAACTATTAGCTGTTAGCACCTAGTGTGAAGTAATTACCTTCCAGTAAACATGGAGCAATAGTTTTATCGGTTAATTCTTTACCCAATTTCACTATGATTTTCGATTACATAGCTTTTTAGAAACAAGACAAGCCTTTTTTCCACAGAAAGACATAAAATATCAATTGTCTTTATCTTCATCTTACTAATATATAAAACAAAAACGCTGAAACCGTTGTATTCGTGAACCATAAAAACCATTTAACTGATTTTGCTGAAATTTTGTATACTGATTCTTGACTTACGATGAGCGGTTGGTTATCCAGGGGACAACCCAAAGATGAGATATTCTATAGAGGAGACCGGGGAACGACAAGCTTACTAGATAACTCTAGCACCCCAGTTTCTCCCGAATGATAAAATATTTTCAACTCAAACCTTGTAAATAGCAATTCTCACTGTGATTAATTTTTCTCTCTCCAAGAAAACACTAAAAAATGCAGCGTAAGTTTAAAGAAAAACATGTAAACTTTCATCTAATCGTTTGCCTGCTCTTGCATTTTTAATCGCACACACTCGATGCAAACAAACCTGTTTTAAACTATCTTATAATGTCTATTTTGTAGATTAAACCTTGAGCTTCAACATGCTTTTTTTAATTTTCTCTAGGAGGCATGGAAAAAAGTTATTTAAAAAATAATAACGTGTTTTATACGGGGAATGACTGGCACTTTAGGGTGGGGCGCTACTAGCACAGGAGGCCTCCATATTTACGGTGAGCTCCAACCATAAACAGATTTCCTAACCTTATCCAGACATGTAAGCATTGTGATACACAGTGATACACCGTGATACACGAGGTGACTTAGTTTTGAAGATGTTGACTATTTAAGTAAATTTTACAAATGGTGCGTCACTACAAAAAAAAAAAAAAAAACATGTATACATGCTCTCGTCATTTTTAATTTTAATTTTATGTGTACTGAACGAAAAAAAACTTCTTTTTCATAATTCATTTTACGAGTTACCTTAACATATCATCGTGATTTATCAGGCTAGTGGTAGCCCACCCCCAGCTCGAAGTACCTTACTATGGGGCACTACTAGCAGTTTTGAGAGGTTTGATTTGTGCCGTTCTGAAACAAAAAGTTTTATTATTTTTATAAAATTTGCTTGTGTTGTGATAACTACGTTTTCTTTTCTTTAAAAATTGATTTTGTTGGTTAATCTTACTTTAAAAATAAAGCTGTAGCTGTTAAAGAAAAGGTATCCGTTATTCCCCAGTCCCCTCTAGTCAGTGGCGTATCTCCTTCCAGCATGGTCTCCATACACAGAGACTCCGAGGGTCAGTCAAGCTACCAGCAGCCAGCTCTTTATCATCAAGAGTAATAAGAAATAGTTGAAGGTTTCAGCACTGGCCCCTTTTAGGGCCATTATAAGTATTAACGTTTCCTACTTAATCATCAATTTCATCGGTTGTTTTAAGGGCCACACCTAAGGTTAAACTACCTGATCAACAAATACGTTTTTACAACCATTTCTGGCAACGATTTGTTGACTTAAAATCTGGGGCTACACTAACAGGCCAAAGCAAATCACCTTAAAGTAAAGAGGCAGTTATGTTTGCTGGAAACTTCAGTAAAAAAAGAGTTTACTTAAGAAACTCACTGGTCCTTTTCAGGGCCATCGTTCGTCGAACTACCTTGCCAACAAATATATTCGTACTTTAAAAAATTGACAAAAAATAGCTTTTAAGGTTCACAAAAGTTTTAACTATGCCAAAAGTTGCAAGAGAAGAAATTGGAAGAATAACTTCAAGTGTATCTAATGTATACAATTTTAGGTGTCTAGAAACTGATGCAAAACATTCATCAAGATTGAAGCAGCAGCATCAAAATCGACAAATAAAGAATTCATTAAGTGAGGGATAAGGTTTTTATCGTAACCCTCACAGTAATTACTTAAATCTTCCAGATTTTTTAATCGGCAGAATATGTATTTGTATTTTTGTGGCGATAAAAAATGTAGAGATTAAGCTCCAGGAATCGTTTTGATAATAAAGTTGTAAGATAAGAGAAAACATTTTTTTTAGTTTTACATTTTTTGTGAGTTTTAAATCCTTACAGATTTGAAAATAGCCCTTTTCGTAGAATATATGGGAGGAACTGCAAATCAACGGCCTTTTAGGGTCAACGATTATTTTATGGCATGAGGAATGTACGGTACTTTTTAGCATAATTAAATTTTTTTTACTTTTCACAGGGTATTATTTGACCAAAGAAACTGTATTGATTTTGACTAAATATTTTTTCTGAGAAGTATTAGTAATATATGTAAAATTATCAACTGAAAACGTTTCACATTACATGTCAACATATAACGGTTTTCTATTTAGTGAGTCTCGGGCGAAGCCGAGGGGGGGGGGGGCACTAGTCCATCATTTGCACAAGTACCAGAACATCTTGTGAGAGACAACGTTAACTTTTTATCTTTGTTTTGTCAGGGTAAAGTTAATTAAGATGTCTGTGTGATAGTTACGTAAACTTAGATGTGGCATACACTCCATTTTAAGAGTTATGCTCAAGTTGTTAGAATAACAATCGGTATAAAATTTTTGTTATGTATAACGATGTATAGATAAATATTAGTCGATATAGAAAAAGTACTGAAAATTTGGCTATCGAAAAAAGCATTAAAAAAGTGCAGTCAGTTGATGTTTGAAAAAGATGACGTTAAAAAGTACTTAGTACAACTTTCAAACCAATCCTAACACATCCTAAAGAAATTTTCAATACAGCAAATAAAAATAAAAGAAATTCATACGTAATCTACAACTACTTGAATAACGACAAAAATAACGAAGTTACGAAAGTAGAAACTGGCAGACAACCCAGTGATGATAAAGACATGGTGTTTAAGTCTGCTGTTAGTGAAAGTGATGGTAAAATGAGTCCAGATACTGTTAAAATACATAAAACTTTTTAACATGTGACTAGTAGTGCTTAAATAAATTAAAACCTATGTAGGTACTCGTATTCACAAATGCTTGATACTAATTCTACCAAGTTATTAGGTTTACCGTATGGAGTAAGAAGGTGTGTAAAGTGGCGTATATAAATAATAATTCAAGCAGTCATTTGTTTCAGTATTAAAATAAGTGTTAACGTATGTAATCGTAAAATACCTTGGTCTGAAGGTAGTAGTTAAGATTTTCCTGGTTTTAGTTACGAACTTACTTCAAAAAGTCAGTATAATTTAGATAATAATAAATTATACCATGTCGCAAAATCTAAACTACCTCAATACACTTTAAATTGAGCCTACTGAAGAGAAAATAAGAAGTGTGTTAAAAGAGCAATAGATAGCATTAGAATTTTTGTATAAAACCTACAGAATAATACACACTTGAATTGTTTCAACAAAAACAAGTTTAATATTAACATTTTATACATATAACGAGTTGTTAAGAACAGAATAAGGCAGCAAGATGTTATTATCTTCATTAAAGATTTGACGTGCACGGCTCAGATAAGACTTGGATTGCAGATCTTATTAATATGCAGCTTTACGCTAGTAAAAACAAAGGTTGAAGACATAAACTGACTATAATAGATATTATTTTCTAGTATGCATGAGCTGTACTGATAAAGAAAAAACTGGTGAGATAGTGTCACAAGCTCTGCAGTATATTTAAGAGCTGGAGGGTGCCAGTAAATTTGTAAACTGGCCATGGCAAGAAATTTTACATTTATTTCTTATAAAAATTATCATTTTTATACAGAGCTACGCATATTTTACACGGTGAGAATATTTAAAAATTATTAGCCAATTAAGCTACCACCTGTGACCCAAATTTAGTGTTGATCCTTTTTTGTTTAGTCACTGTATTTTTTTTTTATTTAGAAAAATCTCAGCAATTTTTTCCACTGGACAATAATCTTTGTTAGCAATTCTACTAAATTCTGCAAGATGTATCAATAACATTTTTTATAAATAATTATTATTTCAGCTGTTTAAGTATTTTTTACGAAAAGAATTGTTAATAAAAAAAAAAAGACAAAATCATGCGTACCTGTGAGATGTCGAAACTTTTTACACACACGATGCACCTTTTTCAGAAGCAGTTACTGATGGCAACTTTGACTTGTTTAACGACTTCTATTATCTTTTTAGTCCAGTCCTATTGAAACCCTTAACCAAAAGTATACTCATAATCGAGGAAATGGAGCTCTGAACAAGCTCAAATTGGTGCAGTAAGATGGATCGTGATGGGATTTTTTGTATTCAATTCGTAATGCTGCCCAAAAATTTTGTAAAGATAGTTATTTAATAAGCTTTAAATAAATTAATTATTGCAATAAAAACATTGTTTTTACAAAAGCATCGTTAAGAAGCACTAAATAACAACTCGATAACTTAGTCAATTATAATAAAAATGGGTTAAATTTCGTTTCTCAGAGGTTATAGGGACTACTGATCATAATTATGCAGTTGGTGATAGCTTCTGAAGCACCTGATGCCCTAGGTGGGCGTCAAACACGTCGTTTTCAGGACTTTTGCATCCAATTCGTAAAACAACGAGCCGCAATGTTTACTGGGGGGTCGTGAGAGTTGCTGAGAACGATTATGCAGTCAGCGATGGCTTTCGAGGCATCTGAGTCCAGGGTCTCAGGCAGAAATATTTTAACAAAATTTTGATAATCTATTTATATAGTTTTTGCTGTTTAAAAATTGTACAAAAATTCTTTGAAAATCACATAAGTATCTTATAAACATTTCATAAAAAAATGTAAAAATCTTCATATTTTTATACAATGAATCACTATTTTATGAGACTTTTATGGAATTTTCATAAGACTTCCAAATGCATTTCATACACCAAAAACTTATAAGGAGATTATTGAAAATTTAATAAAACATATCTGCCTTGGGTGGCCATCCATACCTATCTTCGAGCTCGGTACGCTTTTATATTTGGCACCTTACATATTTTCTATAAATATTGATTACACATTCGTATTGAGTGATCCCAAAACCCCCAAAGAAGTATTTTGGCTTTGTGTTTCACAAATTGGATGCAAAAGTCCTGAAGAAGACGTGTTGGACGCCCACCCTGGGCTCCAGGTGCTTCAGAAGCCATCGCCGACTGCATAATCATGATCGGCGGTCCCTATAACTCCCAAACAAATATTTTGGCATTTTTTTTATAAATGAGATGTGGAAGTCCAGAAAACATCAAGTTTGATGCCCACCTTGGGCCCCAGATGCATCGGACACCGTTGCCGACAAAATAATCGTGCTCAGCGAGCCCTATAACCATGAAGTAACGGCATTGGACCCCTTTCTGTTATAATCGATCGAGTTGTCAAATTGTTATATAATGCTTCTTAGTGATACTTTCTTAAAACAAGTATTTTTATTGCAATAATTTATTTATTAAGAGCTCGTTAAAAAACTATTACCACAAACAAATGCCAAAAATCCCATCATGATTCATCTTACTGCACCAATTTGAGCTCGTTTGGCTTTATTTCCTTAATTATCAGCTCTGCTGACTGTCACATTTCCTTACATGACGGTAGCCTATCTACTGCGATTTTCTTATCTTTCTTTAGTTGCTCTACTTAGTAAATATTCATCTCTTTTCTTGTTATATTCTGATTCGCTCTTTCCATCGCTACTTACTTATTTTTAATAAAATTGGTTGTCTTTTCTCCTATTATTTTTTTACCGTGGTTTCCTAATCCCCCTTTGACTAATAACCTCATGGTAAAGTATCGATATAACTTTGTTGAAAATGTAATTTTTCGTCATGCATACTTAAAGCATATTTTTGCTTCTTGTTCTGTAAAGAGCTGATAATTCCGTGATCTGACAATTTTTTGCTGTTAAGTTATACTGATATTTTTGCAAAGGCACTTGATGTAATTAAATTTTATCATAGCTTTTGTCACTGAGTTCTTTTCAGGGTTGGCTTTTTTTAATTTCTTTGGGTCTTGAATCTTTGCGCTATACGTTTTGCTCATCAATCCTATGAATGTTGACATGACTTTTCTATTGCATTCATAACGCTAATAATTTTCTTATTACTATAAGGCATGCCAAAATGATTATTGGTATGATAGTCGTATGTATTGAATTATATGATATTTTCATGCATCACATTGTGAGAATTATCAATTGTTATTTTATTCAGGAATCTACTGGTCTCTGTAAGTAAGATTTTCCATTAGAAATTTCATAAAGTCATAATAAAATTCATATAGAAGTGTCTTAAGTAGGTCATTAGCTTTTTAATTAAGATTTTGGTACGTAACAACTTTATAGCCACTAATTGCTCATCATACATGCCATAGCTGTAGAAATTCGGTTAAGCGATATCATTCTCAGCACCGTAACGCTTTTTCCATGCACTAATAAACTTGACAATTAGATGTTTGTGCTTATTTTTCACGATTTTTTTATGTACAGTATGATTTAATAACTTATACAATATTTTCTCCAAACTTTTTTTTGTATTTTAACGCTTTTCACAGTTAAGGTTTATGTATTCCTTTAACTATAGACCTTGACTGAACTAAAAACTCTGTAATTGTTTGTTACACGAAAATCATGGCTAACGGCTTGTTTAAGCGCATGATAGCGGATCACATATCGTTATTTATCTAATCGTAAAGTCATCAATTTTTTTTGGTTGGATGCTAGAAATGCGATTTGTTTAGCACAGAAAGGTAAATTCTTAACCTTAAAGAGTCTTAGAATAGTTAAGATCCACTTCAAGATATTCAGAACATTTAGATTAATCATGGAAGGAAAGTCACAAACACAAAATAAAAGGAGAAAGAAGTATTTCTGCTTCTGTATACTATACTAATAGTGGTAGCAGTTTATCCAAAACTAACTGTGAGCGGAAATAGGGGGGACCTACTCAACGTCAACTTGCTGATAATAAGTTTTTAAAAGGGAAATACTAATTACATGTATTCACTCACTGCACAAATCGAAGTATCAAAATACAGTATTCAGATCTCCGAGTTAAACTCTTTATCCCCCTTTAAACCTGTTTTAGTCGAAGTAGTGAAGGGTAGAGATGTAAAGAGATATAAACTTCATACCAAGATAACAGAAAAAGAGGCTAGTCAAAAATTAAAGATTGTTGAATGGGAAGTTTGTATTCCAAATATTCTCTGCCAATGTAATGAAATAGCTAATAACTTTAAATTTACGAAGTTTCAAGTAAATTTATAGTCCTTTTAGAAAAAACTTCAAGTGACATTACTCAACTTAGCTGTGACACGATTGAGCAGTAAAAAAATAGTAAATTCTTAACTAAGAAAATTAAAGATTTCTGCGACCAAAGTTGCTCATAGTATTAAAACTCTTAAAACTAAAAACATCTTATCACTTGTGTCAGACATGATATACCTTAAAAAATGTAGTAGTTTCTCAACAGACTGTGAAATTAGCTCTGAAAAAAATGTTAAAAACAGTTTAAAAAATTGTATGGTTCTCAAGTAAAAGACGTGGGATGAGTTATAAATAAGCGTCAACCATGGTTATGTGCAAGCCCAGATAAGACTGTTGTAGAAGATAGGTGAGTGACAAAACTTGTTGAATTCAAATATCCCTCTACTTGAGAAAAATTTTAGTATTTGAAAGTCAGTCATTCAAGTGTAATGTTTGATACTTGCAGTGTATGAACAATATTATTAAATTAAAACTAAGTCATGTGTTTGTCATGCCTAGTAGTTTACTTATGTATGTGTGTGGATTCACAGTGTATCACTAGTTTGTTTAATTACCTGTGTCTAATAGAAGTTGTTAAGTACAAGTTCATCACAATGAGTCTTTTCCAAGATATGGTGTAATCTCGTCTGAAAATTTTTTATTATTGTCATTACTTAAAAGCTTAAAAAAGATTATGTGATAGTATGCTGACAAAACTTCAAGAGACTGAAGTGCTAAAGCTAACTAATGTAGATGTTAGTAAAATTATTCGTAAATGACTGTTAAATAGTAAAATGTAAAGTGTTGTTAATTGTAATAAATACATTATAAGTGCATAAAAATACACTATTACATAATGAATAAAATCAGAGCATGTTGAGTAAGGTAATTTATTTATTTTCTGATGTATATAAATTCTTTGAAAATATCGGTAGTTGTAAATTTACCAAGACACAAAAAACATGTAGTATTTCGTTCATCGAACTAAATATATAAGTAGGAATTTTTGGTAAAATATAATAGACCTTTAATGTTTGCATAACTCATTCCATGTAAGTCTTAACTCTGGCAACATTGTAAGTCTGTAATGTTTTTTCTTTTAAAAATTCTTTTTTTTTTAAAGGAATAGCATTGATTGCTTTTTTTTATATCGAAGAAATTTTTTTCAGCTAGGGTGATGTCGTGATCCTGCAGCAAGTCTATTAATCTGGATTTAATAGTAATTTCACAATCGCTTCTTCTACCACGAGCTGATTTACATTTGAAACTGACGAATCCAAATGGTGTTAATGACTATCAAAACTTTTTTTGTAATACACTTTTTATAATAAAAATGAGTTAGTACTTGATTTTCTACATTACTTGGCGTTTTGATTCTAAATTCAGTACAATCTATAGTTACTCGTGCATTCCTTTACTATGGGTGAAAGCATCTTGGAGTAGTATTCTAAACACTGATTTTATCTAGCCAAAATACCAAGTCAGTTGTATTCAAGGGCAAGTAGTGCAGAGTCAAGAAGAAAATTTTGGAAATAGTTCTTCGATTAACAGAAAAAAATAGACTTATCGCTGAAAAAGTCATACCTGTCTTTATCTTGATTAAAAAGATAAGGAGTCTTTTATCTCATGAGACCTTATGTTTTGCTGTTACTTTATGAATGCTACTACCTTACGAATGTTCTTGTCCATTTTTTCGAGTAAAAAATTAAAATATCTCTTGAAATACTTGTCACGTCCGTTAGTTCTCTGTAATTTTTTATATATGTAAAGCCATCAAAATGTGGAGTGGTTTGGTTAGCACTGAGTTCAGTATTAGAACTTACAGCCTCGTTAAGAAACATAATTAATTTTTTACCATACGTAACAGTTCTCAAATTTTTCATTCTACTTCTTGTTTTGCTTTGAATCATAATATTACTATTTTTCTTGTCAAATCAATTTAGATTTCAGCGTGATTGATTCCGCGTTTAAATATTATTCTAATACATACTAAAATGTTTTCATAATGAACTGACTATTCAGTTATTTTAGTGACTCGGTAAGTTTGATTAATCATTGTCACAATTGTAAAAGTAACATTAAAAACTTCCATCTTATATAAAACATCTTAAAGGACTGTTGTAAAATCAGTGGTCTTATATTAGAATATACGTTTTTTGACAAAATGCTTCTGTCTGCATGAAAATTGAGCGAAAAGATTGCACATTTTTAAATATTTTTTCTAAATTCATATACTTAATACATAGAAGATTTATTTATTACTGATGCACGGTTTGAAAAACAAAAATGTTAATAAATTGAAAAAAAAGTAGAAAGGTAGCTAGAAACTCGTTTTTCATTTCCTTTGATGTTACCAATAAAATAATGGCTACAAATATTTTGCAAGACTAGGCACCCACGATGAGAAAAAACTATTAAAAATTGCAGTTGATTGGTTTTTTCAAGCTTGCATAAAACAAAAATAAATTTTAAGGCTGATTATATTTACTTTCCTTTTCCAACAACTAAAATCCTCTGATTTCTCTGTTTTCATTTAAAATCGTGCGTTGGAAACTTGCCAAACCTATAATCCCTTTTTCTCTTAATGTTTTTACATGTTGCAACACGACAGTTACAATTACTAATTTTTTGCGTGTGCCACCGTTTTCTTAATGACAGCAAATATTCGTACAATGATGCATCTGCATCTACGTGACGTTAGCTGACTGTGTATGACAATTTAAAAACGCTTGCTCCAATTAACAAGTAATAAATAAACCATTTATTTCTTATTCCATTAGTTACAACTTAAATATTAAATTTATCGACTTAAGATGCATAGTTTTCTAGATATTTAAAGATGTTTGTAAGCTACTTGACTTTTCAGCCTATTTTTTTTTTTTTTTTTTTTTTTCACAAAAAAAAAATTAAAATCTTACGATATTTAATTCATCATGGTTATTGGGTTATTTGATTCCATAGATCAAATGCTCGAAGGCAAAAATTAAAAGATAAATACCGTGATTCGAATTATATTATACAGTTTGTTACATTTTACTGAAAATACGAGTCATGCGTCTAAAATGGCTTGTGTCATTCTATATAGATGCTAAATTTCTGGTTAAAACAGTTCCTCATTCAACATTAACAGTTAAGTTATATTAAAAATTAAAAAATTGTCACACAATTCATGAGGTAAGCCGATTTTAGTATATGCCGAGTCCAGCACATCTCACTTTTTCTGCCAAAGTGCATGACTGCACCTGGGCAACCCTGACTCTACACGAAGTTCCAGATGCTTGTGTACAGCTTCTTTTTCTCTGGTCAGCCTGTATAAGGGGGTATTATTTTGTATGTATGGATGAGAACCCCAACTATTTGCTTGTACCTGTGAGGTACAATAAGTAAATAAACGTTATCTCTCTAATGTCATGCATTCCTTAACATATTGATCGACATACACATTGAAAGGCAAGAAGCGTCAGAAATTTCAGAGTAGGTACGAATAAACTTGTTTTTTTTAACTATTTGTTTTTTAAGAGTTTAAATACATTTTTTAAGTGAAAACTTCTTTAGGTGCGTAGGACAATATTGGATAAGGAAAAACTCCTAGTTTCACGTCAGATCGCTGACATTTAAAAGTAACGCGATCCCTGCAGAGAAACGCGTGTGAGCATGAGAAAATAAAATGGTGGCAAGGGAGTGGGAGAAGAGGGAGTCGGGGAGCCCGCTCTGTATATTGGCTGGTTATAGAGAAAGAGAGAGTAACTTGGTGGCGCGGCGGAGTGCGGCGGAGTATAGCCGTATGCATACCCACACTAGCATACCCCGCCGCACTCCACCGCACTGACAAAAGCTGAGTACTCTCTCTTTGTCTAACGGTAGGCACTGCGCAGTGCGCATAGTGAGCATTTGATTTTTTTTGTAACACTGATGAGACTACTATTAACAATTTTTAATGAAATTATGGTTTATAATATCTTACACTATACTAAAATTATTTTAACTTGTAGGGGTATAATTGAATATTTATTTTTTGGTTTAATTATCTTATTCTCTTTCTGAAACAAATTTATTAGTAGTGATTAACAATTATT
>NW_019379750.1:181440-295337 GCF_000648655.2 Copidosoma floridanum | reverse complement strand
TTCTTTATTTCTTGTTTTATAATTTTTTTTTTTTTTTTCATTTCTTGTTTTATTTTCTTCATAGGTTTTATCATTGTTCATCTCAATCTTTCATTAAAATGGAAGCTGCCTCTGCTAATTTTTGTTCTGGTTAAATTATATCCCTGAGAAGTCCGATTTCCCTTTGTTCTGTTGTAGGTTGTGCTAAAGATTCATCTTCCACATTTGTTATTGTGAATACTGCCACCACTAATTTTTCTTCTAGTTGAATGACATTCGTATGGAATAGTTCGTCTTCCACTTCATAAAAGATCAACTATGAAGGACGATCTAATGCAATTGTTGAGACTGGTGGAAGTCATACAATATACACCATGTACATTTTATTGAAGACATCATTAAAAAATGATAGGATCTGCTCGTTAAAGACTTTTGAAGTTAATAAAATTGACCTTAACTAATTAGCAAAAAAAAGTATCAAAAGTAAGATTTATTAAAAGATACCTTAATCTAACGTTTTTTTTGTTTCCTCTCTACTGATACATCTTTTTTTCAAGAAATTCAAGAGTTCAATGTTAATCCTTTTTTTTTTACTGCTGAGGTTGTCCTGAATAATGTTTTAATATTTTTTAAAATGAATACGTTAGCAAGAATTCTGTAAGCAATACTTACTGAATAAATGACGAGTTATTGAAAAAAATTATACTATCTTCTATCTGAAAAAAAAAAGTCGAAGTATATACTTTAGGAGGAACATGATTTTACTAAAGAGTTAAAAAATTTTTTAATCATTTGTCGTAGCAAGATATAATAAGAAGAATTATTGCTATACAGGTGAAACACCTTTGCTGCTTCATAGGTCTCTTAGGATGCTTCAGTCATTTTTACAACCTTATAGCACAGTAACTTCTACTGTTATTGTTTTTACTGTCAAAATCTCTATCTTAACTTATTTGCTTTATGACTACTCATGCAGGTAAGGGAAATTAATAAATAATAAAGTCAGGTTGACTATATCACACGTGCTAACTGTCGAGAAGCTAGAATTGAGTAAAATACAAGTTAGCAATAACAAACAAAAATTTTGAAAGTCAGTGTAAATAAACTATGGGCCTTAAGGAAATGTAATAAATTATGTATAAGAAAAAGTAATTTTAAATTTCTAAAAAGATAATGCTAGTGAGTAAAATAAACTGTAAATACATCAGAAGAATAAAAACCATTTATACTCAGAAAAATTTTTCAGAAAGGTAGTTTTAGTCAAGAGTGTACAAGAAATATGAAAAATAATATTAGATAGACAAATTTAGTTAAGCATTTAAGAGAAAAATTTAGAAAAGTTTTCAATATTTAGGGAAGTAAGATTTATTATCAACTAAGGCACTCTTACCTTTGCTAAGCCATGCTTATGGACTTCTTGGGCTGTTTACCTTACCTCTTGTACTGTTTAGGCATCTGTTAATATTCTTTTATTTCTCTGCATGAGGTTTTTTTGACTGCTGTTGTCATTTATCAGACTTGTTGGCTCCTTTAATGTTGTTGTAAAAGCGAGAAAATTTGTTGTGCCTCTTAAAAAATCAATTGTGTGGTAACCTTAGATACATACACATATGTATGTATTAGGTAGAAAAACATTAAATGGGGAGTAAAATTTTTCGTAACTCATCAATTTCTACGCGATAATAATCCAGTGGATGTAAAACACAGTTCTTCCCTACTTATATATTTCTACACGTAACATTTTGTTTACATTTAAAGAAGAGTGTTAGTATCGGTCATAGTTATATTATTCTCTAATACGATTTCTGGTTACAGAGCAGTTTTTCTACTCACAAATTTCTGCAGTTTGATGGTCTTGTAGACGCCAAACGCAGTTTTTCCTTACTCATAAATTTATATGCTAATTAATTGTGTACTTTTACGAGATGCCAGTTACTCAGTAAGTTATTCGTTTGCCAATATGGTTCCACACTCAGTATCTCTTATATTGATGAAGTGCTTGAAAATCACAGTCTGTAAGTAATTTTGCAATAAACTTTTACCAGCTAACTCTCAAGATGTAGGACCACTCAACATATACTACCTATTGCCACTACCATTGGCTAACTCTTGACGGGTGGGAACACTAGTTGCTGACTGTCTGTTGTCACCACCATCAGTTCCATAAGAGTTTGATATACAATTCAATCGTGTTAAAGGCGACAACAACAACTACAAAGACGATGACGATTTGTTTTTAGAGGAAAACGTTACTCTATCATCATTATTACTCTTTGAACTTTTGCCACTTATGTTAGTGTTGGCTCCTACTCCTTCATTTACCGACCATTTTGCAGTGACTGCACGTGCGTTAAGATTACCACCACCTGCTACATTACTCACTACAAATAACGTTTTGTTGATATCTATTAAACTATTGACAATGTTAAAAGCAACATTTCTAATACTGGCTCTTATAGTGCGTTAATACACACTATAGAATTGACAACTTCAAATTCAAATTGGCAGGATACAATACCAACACTGTAACTAATCAAACTTACAAGCAAGCCAACCGTCCATAAAAAAAAAAACGAAAAGCAGTGAGATAAATAAAAAAAAAAGTATGTTACAGTGGGTCATTTAAACTTAAAATTTAAAAAAATATTATAAAAACCAGTGGGCAGTCATAGGACTGCCAACAGAAGTGAGAACTTAAAACCGTGAATCATTCTTTTACTCAAGTTCTGAAATAAATGAGTAGCTATTCAATTTATTTACTGTTTTAAAAATAAGTAGTTTAAAATTACGGCATTTATATAATTATGTGAGTCGTGATAATACATGTAATAACATACATATTTCTTCATGATACATATTTTGAATAATGAATTGTGAAGCTTATTACACGATAATACAGGTACTTCTTAAGCTGAAAATTCTGAAAATTATGCGATTTGTCATCAAAATATTCGTTCTAAATTCAACTACAACAGATACTAAGTAGTGAAAAAAAATTTATTTAAAAATTTAGACAATTAACGTCCGATGAAGGCTTACTATCATTTTTTAATAAATTTATTTGGACTCCTTAACATGCAATTTGTAAATAATCAAATTTATTTTCCAGCAGGAACCCTAAATACTTACGTAAAATAAGGTGTTATTTTAATTATTTGTTATAAATAATCTGTTCTTTAAGACGGTTGTTAAATAGTTTGTAAAGTAATTGTTAATCACTACTAATAAATTTGTTTCAGAAAGAGAATAAGATAATTAAACCAAAAAATAAATATTCAATTATACCCCTACAAGTTAAAATAATTTTAGTATAGTGTAAGATATTGTAAACCATAACTTCATTAAAAATTGTTAATAGTAGTCTCATCAGTGTTACAAAAAAAATCAAATGCTCACTATGCGCACTGCGCAGTGCCTACCGTTAGACAAAGAGAGAGTACTTAGCTTTTGTCAGTGCGGTGGAGTGCGGCGGGGTATGGTAGTGTGGGTATGCATACGGCTATACTCCGCCGCACTCCGCCGCGCCACCAAGTTACTCTCTCTTTCTCTGTAACCAGCCAATATACAGAGCGGGCTCCCCGACTCCCTCTTCTCCCACTCCCTTGCCACCATTTTATTTTCTCATGCTCACACGCGTTTCTCTGCAGGGATCGCGTTACTTTTAAATGTCAGCGATCTGACGTGAAACTAGGAGTTTTTCCTTATCCAATATTGTCCTACGCACCTAAAGAAGTTTTCACTTAAAAAATGTATTTAAACTCAAAGGAAAGTAAATATAATCAGCCTTAAAATTCATTTTTGTTTTATGCAAGCTTGAAAAAACCAATCAACTGCAATTTTTAATAGTTTTTTCTCATCGTGGGTGCCTAGTCTTGCAAAATATTTGTAGCCATTATTTTATTGGTAACATCAAAGGAAATGAAAAACGAGTTTCTAGCTACCTTTCTACTTTTTTTTCAATTTATTAACATTTTTGTTTTTCAAACCGTGCATCAGTAATAAATAAATCTTCTATGTATTAAGTATATGAATTTAGAAAAAATATTTAAAAATGTGCAATCTTTTCGCTCAATTTTCATGCAGACAGAAGCATTTTGTCAAAAAACGTGTATTCTAATATAAGACCACTGATTTTACAACAGTCCTTTAAGATGTTTTATATAAGATGGAAGTTTTTAATGTTACTTTTACAATTGTGACAATGATTAATCAAACTTACCGAGTCACTAAAATAACTGAATAGTCAGTTCATTATGAAAACATTTTAGTATGTATTAGAATAATATTTAAACGCGGAATCAATCACGCTGAAATCTAAATTGATTTGACAAGAAAAATAGTAATATTATGATTCAAAGCAAAACAAGAAGTAGAATGAAAAATTTGAGAACTGTTACGTATGGTAAAAAATTAATTATGTTTCTTAACGAGGCTGTAAGTTCTAATACTGAACTCAGTGCTAACCAAACCACTCCACATTTTGATGGCTTTACATATATAAAAAATTACAGAGAACTAACGGACGTGACAAGTATTTCAAGAGATATTTTAATTTTTTACTCGAAAAAATGGACAAGAACATTCGTAAGGTAGTAGCATTCATAAAGTAACAGCAAAACATAAGGTCTCATGAGATAAAAGACTCCTTATCTTTTTAATCAAGATAAAGACAGGTATGACTTTTTCAGCGATAAGTCTATTTTTTTCTGTTAATCGAAGAACTATTTCCAAAATTTTCTTCTTGACTCTGCACTACTTGCCCTTGAATACAACTGACTTGGTATTTTGGCTAGATAAAATCAGTGTTTAGAATACTACTCCAAGATGCTTTCACCCATAGTAAAGGAATGCACGAGTAACTATAGATTGTACTGAATTTAGAATCAAAACGCCAAGTAATGTAGAAAATCAAGTACTAACTCATTTTTATTATAAAAAGTGTATTACAAAAAAAGTTTTGATAGTCATTAACACCATTTGGATTCGTCAGTTTCAAATGTAAATCAGCTCGTGGTAGAAGAAGCGATTGTGAAATTACTATTAAATCCAGATTAATAGACTTGCTGCAGGATCACGACATCACCCTAGCTGAAAAAAATTTCTTCGATATAAAAAAAAGCAATCAATGCTATTCCTTTAAAAAAAAAAGAATTTTTAAAAGAAAAAACATTACAGACTTACAATGTTGCCAGAGTTAAGACTTACATGGAATGAGTTATGCAAACATTAAAGGTCTATTATATTTTACCAAAAATTCCTACTTATATATTTAGTTCGATGAACGAAATACTACATGTTTTTTGTGTCTTGGTAAATTTACAACTACCGATATTTTCAAAGAATTTATATACATCAGAAAATAAATAAATTACCTTACTCAACATGCTCTGATTTTATTCATTATGTAATAGTGTATTTTTATGCACTTATAATGTATTTATTACAATTAACAACACTTTACATTTTACTATTTAACAGTCATTTACGAATAATTTTACTAACATCTACATTAGTTAACTTTAGCACTTCAGTCTCTTGAAGTTTTGTCAGCATACTATCACATAATCTTTTTTAAGCTTTTAAGTAATGACAATAATAAAAAATTTTTAGACGAGATTACACCATATCTTGCATGCAATTCTATTCTTACAGGTTTATGTTAAAAAGTAATTGTGCAAATTACCTGCTTCATTATAAGAACTTACTCAATCAATTTGTTGTTGATATGATGGCAAAAATGATCACAGAGCATTTGATTTTTTTGTGAACACATAAAAAACAACTGCGTGCTGAAAATTTTATTTATCTACGAGATGCAATAAATAATGACAGTAAAACTGAACCCTCTTTTATTGGACAGCCTGTAATTTTACCGTCCTTATTTACTGGCTCACCGCAATACATGCATGAAAAAACTCAAGATGCAATAACTTACGTACGTTTGTTTGGGCGTCCATGTTTATTTATCACCCTCTATGTAACCCTGAGTGGTTGAAAACAAAAAATGGATATTTCAAGGATTTTTTACATCAAATTAAAAATACTTATAGATGTCCTTACTAAAGAAGCAATATACGGCGGAGTTGATGCTTGGATCTACAGTGTTGCATTGCAAAAACGAGGCCTCCCACACGTGCACATACTTATAAGGCTTAAAACAAAAATTGAGGCGGATGAAATAGACAATATCATTTTAGCTGAACAATTAGATCCTCAACAAGATCGCTTGCTATATAATATTATTCCAAAAAGTATAATTTACGGACCTTGTGGTGAATTTAACATGACTTCACCATGTATCAATAATGGAAAATATTCAAAAAAGTATCCTCAAAATTTTGTCAGAGAAACTCTAACTGCAGATGACGGCTATCCAACCTATCATAGAAGAGCTCCTGCAGATAGAGGTCATAGTTTTGTAGTAACAATTTTTGGCAATGATGTACAAATTAATATCCGTTGGATTGTACCGTATTCACCCGTCTTATCTCAATGTTTTAATGCACATATTAACATCAAATTTTATTTTTCAGTGCAAGCAATTAAATATATTTGTAAATAAATCAACAAAGGATTGAATTGTGCTACTTTTTTAGTTGGAAATATTGGTGAAACTGCAAACTATGCCAATGGACGCTATATTTGTTTCTCTGAAGGATTTTGGCGTTTTTTTGATTTTGAGATTTACGCACGGTACCCTACAGTCTTAGATTTAGATGTCCGCCTTAAAAATCACCAAAGAGCTTACATTAATCAGCAAAACATTTAACAGATTCTCGAAAATCCGAGACAAACAACGTTGATAGCGTTTTTTGAACTTTGCATAGTAGATGATTTTGCTAGTACTCTTTTGTATTCCAATGTTGCCGTCTCTTACTGATGGGACAATCATAAATTTGTATAAATAAAACAAGGAAAAGATATTTCAGGCTGGCCAAGAATAAAAAAAGATTTAGCCATAGGTAGAGTTTAAACGATTTATTCCACTCAATCGGAGTGCTTCCATCTTCAAATGTTACTCCAATATGTTTGAGGCCCAACTTCATTTGAGTACTTGAAAACCGTTGATGGTGTTACTTACGAAACTTTCGAAGCTACCTGCTACGCACTTGGTTTATTGGAAAATGATGATCAACGGAAGAAACACTCAATGAAAATCCATTTAAATGACGTGACTTACTTGCAGTTATTTTAGTTTTTTTTTTGTGAGCTATCGCAACTTCAAATTTTGTGGGATATGTTTGAACAACAATTATGCGAAGATACTTTTTACTTTCGACGAATTCAACTTAACGATTTTGAAATGGAATTTTATGAAGAAATGTTGAACAGGATTAATTAAAGTTGAAGACAAGATCATCTCTGTTTCAGAAAAAAGTTTGGCTGCATTTGGGCTTAATTCTCAGGTTCGGGATGAACTCTGTACTAATGATCCTTTTGAGCATTTTTTCAGACGTGGTTATAATTATAACTATTTACATAATTATGTTGAACGAAATCTTTCAAAGTTGGTTCCAGACTAACGACAAGCTTTTGATCGTATAATTGATAGTGTCTTAAACAGTAGTGGAGAGGTCTTCTTTCTGGATGCTCTTGGAGGCACTGAAAAAATATTCCTTATTAATTTTATGTTGACCCAAGCAAGATCGGCTGGAAAACTGTACCTTGCTGTCGTATCTTCTGGCATTGCTGCCACTCTTTTGAGTGGAGATAGAACAGCTCACTTCACTTTTAAATTCCCATTGTTTGTTTTTTCCGAAGAAGATTACACGTACCTGATACGCAAAAATGGCCTAGTTGGAAAAATTCTTTAAGACACAACATTTATTGTATGGGATAAGAGCACGATGAGTCACAGAGCTCACATTAAAGCAATTAATAGAACGTTGCAAGATTTAAGATCAAACCAGGAACTAATGGATGGCATTACATTTATTTTTGCTGGTGATTTGAGGTGGACGTTACCAGTAATTCTAAGAGGAACTAGAGCTGATATTTTCTTGCCTGTTTAGAATCATCGTTTTTATGGCAAAATGTAAAGTATTTTTACAATTTTTTTCCTACTCCTTATAAAAAGGCCTAGAGACTCTCTTAACTGCTACCCCTCAAACGGTAGACTGAGGAGGAGAGTCTGCCTCTGCTACCTCCCAGTCTCCCACAAGGTAACGTTAATTGTGTTTTTTACCCTCAAACGGTTGTCTAAATAGTCAGAGTTCGCCTTTACTATCATTCAGTCCTCCATGAGCACGTAATATTTTAAATAGTTCACTCGCCTCGGCTCACACTAGTTTGCCGTGTACTTTTGTTTAATATTTAAATAAAAGTAAGTGTTAAAGTTTATACGACAAATTTTCCGTATTTCTTCTTTTCCCGTTTTACTTTTTTTCGGCCGGGTCCATAACTAAGTTTGTTTTACGCGTACACCATTATCCGCCACGGTATTGGTACCTGTGGATCATCCGAAATTATTAAGCTTGTTTTACGTGCACACCATTATCTGCCACGGTATTGGTACCCGTGGATCATTGAGAATTATGAAGTTTGTTTTACGCGCACATCACTATCTGCCACGGTACTGGTACCCGTGGATCATCGAGAATTATTAAGTTTGTTTTACGCGCATACCGTTATCGGCCACGGTAGTGGTACCATCGGTGCAATAACTAATCAGATTAAAGCGAAAATCAGTACTCGAGACGGTATTAGTACATCCGAGTCAGGTTGCGAGTCAAATTACTATTTACCACTACGTGACCTCTAGAAACGATGCTTTTTTCCGTAATGGTTCTGGTATCATCTAGATCACGGACGGGATACCCTTCGGAATGCCGCTCCGGGTAAAGTCAACCAATCTTAGACGAGCCGCGAGCCAGTATATCTGAATATTGCACAGCAGTCGGTTCTAGTCGGGTGAAACAGTCGTAGCCCCTTTGCAAATACCATGTTGTTAGTTAGAACTACCCCTTTAACTCCGTGTCTTATTTACCTGCTGAGCGTGTTTTCCGAGTTATTAAGCGAAAGCTTAAACTCGAAGTGTATGTCGCACCGACGTAACACAGTCATTGCAACAAAAGATTATGTTAATTATCCTCAGGAATTCTTCAACTCCCTAACTCGATTAAGATTTCTACCCCATAAGTTAAGTTTGAAAGTTGGAGCTCCGATTATGCTTCTACGTAATCTTCAATCACTGAACCTGTGTAATGGAACAAGACTGCAAATTAAAACTCTGCGAAATGATGTTGTAGAAGCTACTGTTTTGACAGGTCTAGCATAAGGACAAATAGCTTTTATTCCAGGAATTCGGATGATACCAACTGATTTACCTTTTCAGATTAAGCGCTTACAGTTTTCTCTCAAAGTTTCATTTGCCATGACAATGAACAAGTTGCAAGGACAGACTTATAATTTCGTGGGTGTACATTTAAGATCAAACTGCTTTTCACATGGACATTTGTATGTCGGGCTTTAAAGAACAGGTGATCCACATCATCAGATTGTTTTAATACCTTCTGGAAATCTAACTTCAAATGTTATATAAACTGAAATTTTGTGGTTGATTAAATAATTCTAAATTATATTTTTATCTTTTCAGCTTTAACCAGTAACCTTTTTTATATTATATAACGTGAATAAATACACGTTAAAATACGGTCAACGGTCTTTTTTAGGGCAAATACCTATTTTATGGCGTTAGAAATGCACGGTACTTTTCCGTATTATTACATTTTTTTCCATTTTTACAGTACATTCACTAAAAACTTTATTGTTTAAAAAAATGTCAAAAATATATGTAAAGTTTTTTACTGAAAAGGTTCTATATTATGTGTCATTTCACATCATGGGTTCCACTCAGCGAGTCTCGAGCAAAGTCGAGACGGGGGGCCACTAGTTAGTAATAAGGAAAAGTATGCAGGTTTATATATACTAAACAATATTCAACGTCACATAGTAAAAAATATGTTTAAGTAAAAAACTTAGTTTTATGTAAATTACTAAGACTTGTGTGTTCATCTGGTATTACAGTAGTTACATATTTGAAATTAACAATAATAGCGTTGTAATCATTAATTAATTTATTGAATTCAATAACAGGATTAACGCTAAAGTAAAATTTAAGTTTTTTTTGGACAATCTCTCAAATTTCATTTAGTTTTGATGCAGTGGAAAATGGTCTGTCACATCTGTTTATGTTCATTAATGATAAAATAGTTTTTACGTTAAAACGAAGATGCCTAATTTTTTATTTGATTCCTTGTAAAATTGAGCTATTTAGCTTATGACCAATTTTTACGTCAAATTTAAAGAGGCATTGATTGGTCAGGTCCATTTCACCTAATGAAAGTTGGGAAATGCAGAAAATTTCAATTTTTCTTAAATAACGCATTTCTAGGTTACGTAACAGCATTTTTGGCTTCCAAATCTATTTTTTTCAAATAACTAAGAAATCTTAACATAAAAATGTATTTCATACGAATTTTTTCTAAAAAAAGTCTTGTTGGATAAATCAATAGTACAACAATTTTACAATTTACAGTAGACTTAACAATTTTAAGTGACCACCACGGGCATAAAATTAAGTCTGAGGACCTATTAAGAGTAGATTGCTCTCTTATTATCCAAACTATCTTCTGATATCACTCTTGGATCATTACTAAAAGTATCATATCTACTCAGTCAGGGTGACAGAGCTTTTGGGCACAGTAATATTCTTGAAAACGTTAATAAGTGTTTCAAATTAAAAAAAATGATAATAATAAGAACGAGAATTTTTAGGAAATAATAAACATGAGATATGTTGTAAACATACGTGTATTGCATATTAAACGCTAAGTCCGATCGTAAAATGTTACAATGGCAACCTATTGCAAAATATTAACTTACAATATTGATTCCTTACACAATTATCAAAACACGACGAATGAAGAACTGCATTTTTGATATTAGTAGATACTAGTATTGTCTTTAATCTTCAAAAAGTATAGGTTTTTTAATATATAACCGAAAACATTATTTAAAAGAAAAAAGGAACTTAATATCGTACATTATTTGTTTAAGTTGTTATTTCTGGTATTTAACTGCGTTAATTTTTTATAACATTTAAAAAAAAGTTTTTTGTAGGGTCAATAAAACTAGGATACGACGCTTTCACTTTTTGACCCTTAGCCACCGTTAATTACATTACTTGAACTTTGGATTTGCTTGATCTCTTCTGTAATGTTTACTGTACATGCACAGTTTTTTATTCTTTAATTAGCTCTACAGTAAGATATAACATTTATTTATAACAATCTAAGACTGCACCAATAGAATTTTTGAAATGTTTTTAAAAAATTATCTGATATAACAGCCAATAGAACTTGTCTTAGATTGTTGAGAGTGTTAAAATCACTTTATAATCTAAACTATCCTCAAAGTATTACGTAAGCTTTAGGTAATAAGAAGATAAGTTAGCTGTATATAATGAGATACACATATCGAAAATATTTTATGAAATCAGTTTAAAAATAACTAACACTCTTTTAGAGGACTAGAAACCTTGCAAATTGATAGAAGAGCATCCATATTCTTCAAGTCTGTTAATCTGAATGAAATGGTGATGTGCCTTGAGGACCTTATAAATTATTTTGCGCAGCCTGAAGATGACATGGGTAAATATTATGATTCTTGATTTTTGCAAAAAGCTTTCTACTATATGTTGCTTATTAAAAGCTTTTGTAAGTTATCACTCATTCAGGCACTCACACTTTTCAATCTTGTTTTATTTTAAACTAATGTCAATCAAAAATTTTTTATCCCATCCAAAACTGTTTTACTTCATTAATTATACTAAAATTTTCTTATTGTTAGAACACGAAGAAAGGCAAAATCGCTTCCGTGCTTTACGGAACCGACAAGATCTATTCCAAGAAGAGGGTATATTGAATCTGATTCTTGAGGCTATTGACAAAATTAATGTAATAACGTCACAAGGCTTTCTCGTAGCACTATTAGGTGATGAGAGTTGTCAAGCTTGGGATCAGATCTCTGGATACCTTTATCAGTTGCTTGCAGCAATTATCAAAGGAAATCACACAAATTGTGCTCAGTTTGCCAACACCAACCGGCTCAATTGGCTTTTTAGTAGACTTGGTTCCCAAGCATCTGGTGAAGGTACTGGAATGCTAGACGTACTTCATTGTGTGCTTATTGACTCACCAGAAGCCTTAAACATGATGAGGGTAAGACTACAAATGTAACTTACAATTTATTTAATATATAAATGTTGTACGGATTGTAATATTGTCACATTTGATAGACTTTTATTGAAATTTTTTTCCTAAGCTTGTTCTGTTTACTTTAAAAATCATGATAATTTTTAAATTTTTTCCAGGACGAGCATATAAAAGTCATTATTTCTTTATTAGAAAAACATGGTAGGGATCCAAAAGTATTGGATGTACTATGTTCACTTTGCGTTGGTAATGGTGTAGCAGTTCGTTCGTCTCAGAATAATATTTGCGATTTTTTATTACCTGGAAAAAATTTACTGCTTCAAACTCAATTAGTAGACCATGTGGCAAGTGTAAGACCTAATATATTTGTTGGTCGAGTTGAAGGATCTTCTCTGTATCAAAAATGGTACTTTGAAGTAACAGTTGATCATATCGAACAAACGACTCATATGATGCCTCATTTAAGAATTGGTTGGGCGAACACAGCAGGGTAATAAACAAACTTTTTCTTTGAAAATTAGTAAATAATATAAACAACGACAATAGTCGACAGTAAAGTAATAAAATTACTTATTAGGTACATGCCATATCCAGGAGGAGGGGAAAAGTGGGGTGGTAATGGTGTAGGCGATGACCTTTATTCGTGTGGCTTTGATGGAGCTTTTTTATGGACAGGAGGTAGAAAGACTTTAACTATGCAAAATAAAATTGAACCTTTTATTCGTAAGAGTGACGTTATTGGTTGCTCCCTCGATTTAACAGTTCCAATCATCAACTTTACTTTTAATGGCGTACCATGCACAGGCAACTTTCGAGATTTCAATCTAGATGGCATGTTTTTTCCAGTAATTAGTTGTTCTTCAAAACTGTCATGTAGATTTCTCTTAGGTGGAGATCATGGAAGGCTAAAGTATCAACCACCAGATGAGTTTTCTCCTTTAGTGGAAAGTCTCCTGCCACAACAAATCTTGTCGCTTGATCCTTGTTTTTATTTTGGAAACATGAACAAAATGGTATTAGCGGGTCCTTGGTTAATGGAAGATGATACAGCTTTTGTTCCAGGTCCTGTTGATACATCTATGGTTAATTTACAACAGTATATTGAACAAATTAGAGATAAATTGGCAGAAAATATTCATGAAATGTGGGCTATGAACAAAATTGATGCTGGTTGGGTTTATGGAGAAATTAGAGATGATCTTCAAAAAATACACCCTTGCATCGTACCTTTTGATAAGCTACCATTAGCTGAAAAACGTTACGATACTCAACTTGCTGTGCAAACCCTCAAGACTATTCTGGCCTTAGGATATTATATATCTATGGATAAGCCACCATCTAGGATCAAAACTCTCAGGTTGCCACAGGACAAGTTTACTCAAAGTACTGGATATAGACCAGCTCCACTTGATCTAAGTGCGATAACGCTCACTCCAAAAATGGAAGAACTAGTAGATCAATTAGCTGAAAATACACATAACCTATGGGCTAAAGAGAGAATTAGTCAGGGTTGGACTTATGGATTGAATGAAGATTTACAAATGAGGCGAAGCCCACATTTAGTACCCTACCAAAAAGTGGATGAAGCTATAAAAAAAGCAAATAGAGATACTGCCAGTGAAACTGTCCGAACTTTGCTTGTTTATGGTTATATGCTTGATCCACCAACTGGAGAGCAGCATGAAGGTAAGGTCATTTTCTACAATTCTCATTTACCCATAAGCATATCATACCCAAGATTCCCAGATTTTTGGCAGTGCATAGTGGACTATTACTTTTTTCAATATTCAACAAACCCGAGTGAAAAAATATCTTAACTACATTTTATCCTAAGCCCCATTCACATTTTACAACCTAAATATAAAACCTTGAATAATCCAGACATGATCGCTAATGGTCGAAGCACTACACTCTTTACTTCGGCCTGACCAAATGACCTGATAGTAGGTTACTGCTGATGCATGGTTTTTTTATATTTTCTTATTACATCTAATTATTAAATGTAAATTTTTTTTGTGTTAAAAAAAATTATAACTAATTAAAATTTCTATTTTATGGTTAGTGATTAAATGATGAAATAGCAATAAAAAAAGATAGTGATGAAAGTGAGTTTAAAAACTTAAGAATTCTGAAAAAGCTTTAAAACTTATTTTTCACTAAAAAAGATTTACCATTAATTTTTAGTTTCACCTTTACAATGAATGCTGAAGATCTTATTCTACATTGGTTTATTACATTATTAGGTAAAATAATAAATACATAGACTCAACTGTGATTAAGTTTTTTGGGTGAAAAATACTAAATAACAATAATACTAAGTTTTTCTCAATTGTCAAATATAGGAGATGAAAAACACACAAGCATGTGCTTGCCATTAATTTTTTTGTTACTATTTTGCCTTGATTCATGATTATCTTTGTCTGTCAATACAGATATGGGTAACTAAAAAGAAAAATTACTTTTACGAATAATATTCTTGAAAATCTGCCGCTTGTTTACCACAGAGTTCTTAACATATTTCCGAGTTACTTTTAAGTTAATTCCAAAATTAAAGAAAAGTAGCATTCGGTCGTCGGAAACCTTGAATACTGTATTATTCTGAATTTTTCAGATTAATATACGACGCTTTAGTTCTAGAAACTTTTTTAGCTTCATTATTTCTAATTAGTTGGTTAAAATGTTTTCCATTACGGTACCTGATAGAAAATCTAGACGTCTCCGTAGCAATTAGTCTTCTTAACACATACTCGTAAACCATCTCATAGAAATCAGAACTAACAACGAAAGTTAGATAGTAAGTTTTTGAACCTTTTATAGAAAAATATAATATTATTATGTTTTTTCTAGATCGTGTGTATATGAGTAGACAAAACCGTAGCAATATGAAGCACCACAGTTATCTATACTCAAAATCCCTTAAATGATGTCTATTACAAGTAAACATACTTATGAAAATATTTCGTGAGGTAAAAAATATGTATGATATAAGTAACTTAATAGCAAGATCAATAAAAGTATCACTTATGGTAAAAAACTCAGACGAAAAACTTAAGCAAAAGCAGTCTAGATAAAAAATATTCCGTAACTAAAAAGTATTTTTGCGCATAGTCTAATCCATTGACACCTTATATACTTATTCATACTCTGCACACAACTTTGATGAAATAAATTCCTTTATTTTCTTCGGTTTCAAAGTGTTGGATGTATTGTTGGCGCTCATAACTGCATTATCACGCATTCGCAACAGCAAGAAGACAAGACACTGTGACGCTGCACTTCAGCGTCAAATATATACAGTTTTTTTACTCTCAGGCGGTCAGTCAGTCTGTTTGTACATGCGCTCTCTGTCTTCGTATAACCTTTATATTTGATCCTACCTTGTCTGTTTGTTTAGCTACTGTACTTAAGATAGTGAAGTGTTAATGATAAATAAGACTAAAGATAGTGACAATAAACGTGCCTGTGTTTAATTATAAATTACGAGTAATGTACTTTTATTTGCCAAATCTCCTACTAATAAACCCATACTGCTAACAGGTTATGGGCCCTTCATTGTAGTGTGGGTGTGGAATTTTCTCAATCGCGTCTTGTTTCTCTCTCTTTCTTCTTCTTTCCGCTCCGCACTTGAGATTATTACGCGTTCCCTGTGTGCTTTCTTTTTGTTACTTTTACGTAATAACGTAATAGTGGAAGCAACCAGGAGCTCTGTGTTGGGTGGCGAGCACTGTTAGACAGAAGAGCTTGGCAGTCCTCTTACCCTGACTTCCTCCGAAAAAGGGGAGGGTCAGCCCCAAGAGGTGGCAGAGCAGAGTCAGAATAGAGATGCAGCAGCTGAATCACCTCAAGATGTAAACGATGGCCCAACTTTCGAAGCCTTGGGCGGAGCAATGAGAAAGGACAGCATTAAGAAGAGAGTGAGCAGCAGTAAGTACTAAAAATATATATTGCTTTAAAGACTCGGTATTTACGTGAAGTGTTGTTGTCTTTAACTCATGCTCGTTTACCATTCTCCTGAAAAGATTTGTGTCTTGCCTTAAGATGGAACAAGACAGCTTACTTAAGATTGCATGACTAAGGTTTCCTTTATAAATATTTCCTTGTTTAGAGATTCGCGGAACTCTAGAGAGCCTGTCTTGACATCAAGTTAGCAAGTCTCCAGATTATATCTATTAATTATTGATATTACTGATCTTACAAGAGCTAGCTAAGACACCTGGGTGTAGGTTTCTTGCAGATCGTACTGGTGTATAACATGGTTTGAAACCTCGAATCACCAACCTCGCTTTAAACTTCGTGCTTCCATCTTTGTCTATTCATCTCTTTAAAACCCATCTAGAGTCGATGATATTTGACTTGCCTCCTTCAGCGTTTATGGCTGGTCTTTCTACAAGTTTTTACACTTGGTTTTTCCGCATAAATTTCGGTTAATCGTCAATTACTATGAGCCATTTTCGCACTCCAGAGATGCAACAGCTTCTTTGTATTTTGCAGGATCTTTGTTTAGTCCAGCAATCAGGGCATGTGTCATTTCATCTTCGACTTCCTCGATCAAACAGTCAACATTGCTTTTTAATTAAAGCAGTTAATCCAACTTGTTTGTGTCGATGGATCTTGCAAAGCTCGTATCATCTACTCTAATGGGTTGCTTAGGATTTTCTTGACCAAGCTCTCTAACTTTCTTGGGCCGACCACGCATTCTCTTGACTACCAGTTCTCCCTCCGTTTCCAATGACTCTTTAGGGCTAGTCTTATCAAACTCAATGAACCATTCATCTTGTTTAATATCTGTCTTGTGGTTCCCCCAGTTTGCTATTTTGTCTTTTCCCCAGATATCTCTGAATACGAGTCTTTCTTGGAATCTTACATCTTGACTTTCATAGAATTTTCCATCTGCAGGTCTTACGAAAGAGTAGCCAGTGGTGGTATAACCAACCAGCACAACTCGTATCCCTTGTGGATTAAATTTGGTTCCAGTGTTCCTGTGTATCTTGACAAAAGCGACGCAGCCAAATCTTCTGATTTGGGTTATGTCTATTTTCAGATTGGGCACAAACTTTTCCAAAGGGGCTATCATATCGTTAGACCGGTGAGGTGTTCGATTGTAGGCATATACTGCACTGTCCAGGGCTACATCCCACATGTTCTCCCTGAGCCCGGAGTGGTACATATAGGCTCGCACCTTGTTTTGTAAGGTACGATTAATTCATTCTGAGACTCCATTGTAGTAAGGGGTGTCTGGACAGGCCAACTGAAGTTCTGCTCCCAACCTCTGGAGAACTTCTACCGTTTAGCCTCCTATAACCTCCGTGTCTTGATCGGTTCGAAGATAGCATATCTTTGCATCAAAACCTAGCAGGTTTCGTGCGCTTGTCACAAAATTGTCCAAACAACGTCTTGCTTCACAATTTGTTTTCACTGGGTGTGCCATAGTCAATCTTAAGTAGTCATCCGTGTAAACGATTATAAATTTTTATCCTTCAGGATAAGTGGCTGAACTGATCGGTCCTATTGTATCTGCATGAACTATCTCAAGTGGTTTGGTTGCCCTATCTTTTCTAGTACTGAAAGGCAATGTCTTGATTTTAGCAACTTGGCACACCTCGTATGTTGTAATGAAGCTGTCGAAGACGGCCTTGTTCAAATCTTTATTGATATTCTGCTGAGGCATGTCCGAATCTTACATGCCAAAGCATGGCTCTGTTATTTCTTTCAAACCTCCTGTACTTCTCTGTAAACGGGCTTTGAGCTTCAGGAATCTCACCAATTATAAGGTCATAACAATTATTGATTTTTCTATCTTTAACAGTTTTCTTAAACTCACTTTGATGAGAGCTGTGTAGACTAGCTCTTTCCGATTCATTGTTTGAGATTTCAGGGCAGCTCCTATCATTAGTGCTGACTTGTTGAATCTTCTTGGTCTTTGCTTTTGGGAGATTTTCTACCATTCAACAGTCTATAATTTCTTTGCACTTCTTATTATTGCTTGTGCTCTGGCCATCTTGCAGTAGTTTTACTATCCAGTAGGGGCTCTTGTAGACACCAGAAATTATAGTCTCATTAGAACGTGGATCAAATATATCTAGCTTTGTGTTTTCGAGGTATATACTCATGCCCCTTTCAGCAAAACGGCGAAGTGACAGCAAATTTCCAGTGAGTGCCTTAGCGCATACAACTTTATCCAGGACTATCTTGTTTTGGTTATTTTTACTCGAAGCGCACCCTTCTCCCTCTGCTCTCAAGTCCACGGAGGAATTTTTGTTCACGCATTTAATCAATCTTTTTTCACAGTCATCAAAATTTTTCTATCTCTAAAATCTTTATTCTTATCTTTAGATGAGGTATCAATCAAATTTATTTTTTTATCTTTAGGGCCTTTCCTTTGGATGCGCTGTTGTTTAGGAACAAGTCGAATTTGACTAGCACATTTTTCTATCAAATCAAACAGGTCCAACATATCTTGATTGGGATGTGCATCTCCTGTCATGTATGCAACAGTTTTATTATTTATGAAAAACATGGCCAGGTTGTTCTTATAAGTAACGATTACCTCGTCTAGTTCCCCTAGATCGTCTTCAGTCTTTCTATATGCATCATCCATCATATTGATGGCATTCTGACCTCAAATTAATGGGGAATAAATAGCCAAAAGTACTTGATTTTATATTTGCGTGCGCGTAAGGCTAGTGTTTTTCTTGTAAAAGTGACACGGAGATTAAGCGTCAGTAAATCCGAGGGAAAATGGCGCTAGCATCATACATGACAGGCATAGAAAGAGAGAACTAAAATGGGCGATTAACAGCATTTATTTTACGACGCGCGCCACCAGCCGTACTGTCAGAGAACGCGTACGCTCAGTTCGGCCGAACGCATGCCATAACCGAAGAGTGCACCTCTCCTCCTCGCCAGATGTCCATGAGGTTTAAGGCTGGTGCCTTGCAACACAAAAAGGTCTTGGAAAAAGAAAGGGAGGAAAATAGAAGGGCCCAAGAGATACTCCGAACCGAGTTTGAGCAGCTTTTAGCCGCTCAACGAAGGAAAATGGAGGCTCTTGAGCAAGAACTAGTAAGGAGTTGAATACAATAGGTAAATAAATTTACTACATCTACTCCGGGACCTTAAGTATGTAAACGATTGATTACCCTAAACTCCGACTCCATTGATAGTTCACTGATGTTTGAACGTGCTGTGCCTAATGATAGTCTAAAGATAGAAGTTGTCAGTGCAGATAGCCTAGGGTGCTTCAATTATTCCCTCACTAATGCAACTAAACTAGAATAACTCTTTAAGTAATTATGGTCAGAACAGAAAAATAAAAAATTGCTTTACACAATTGATTCAAAACTTGAAGCCACTATGAACATTACTCAAGAAAAAATGAAAGAAGATAAAGAACAGGCCCTAAACGTTACACTAGGTAGGTTGGTCCTAGATTACCAAAACAAAGTACATCACATTACTGGTCCATAAATAATGACACGAAAAATTAAAGATATGAAAAGGAGTGACATAAAAATGAGCGCATATTAAATAAGTAACAAAATACATTTCGTTAGATTTGACCCCAGAAAGCAAAGTGCTACTAAATTTTGTAAATTTTTTGATGTACTGGTAAGAGACTTTGAACTAGCTAGTGAAACTAACAGTTTTTCCGAAGATGAAAAAAGAGATAGTTTCTATCATGCGATTATTGATGGAGTACTGGACATAAAAAAAACCGATTTTAATAGGCTGTTTGAAAGCGAGGATGACTTATCTTTTAAGAACTTAAGACAATATATTGTAAAACAGGAGGCAGAAGGGCCAATCCCACAACCAACAACGGATGCTGGAGGAAGCCGACGTGGGGTGAACGCTGGACCAAGTCGAGGTGGGACCAGCGCTGGGACTGTCAACCAGCTACCAACGTAACTGCTGCTAACTCGGCAACCACCAGCGCCCTATGCTACAAGTGTAATAATAACGGGCACTATTTAAGAGACTGCCCGAAAAAGGGGCAGAACCTTAGGTGGTGCTACATCTGCTAACGGTTCGTGCAGAACCTGCGGGAGCATATAGAGAGGTGCAGAGGTAATTCTAACAAAAGGAACGATTAAGATTTTAAACGCAACACTGGTGGTGGTAACTATAAGAATAACAGTAATTTTAAAGATTGTAATAAACGGAAATCTGAAAAACAGCATACAAATCATAACAATAAGAAAGCCAAGGTCAATAACAAGAAACAAGGCAAAGAAGGTAAAAAAAATGTAGAAATACCTAGGTCTAATGCATGCAGCGGTTTGTTTGCTGTTAACCCCGAAACTTTGCTCTCTACGCACGGAGGAAACACGAGATAACAATTGCAATAAAATTAAGTTCGTAGTAGATTCTGGTGCTACAAAATACTTTGCCAATTCTAAACTCTATTTTAAAAATTTTAATGACTGTGAAAAAAGATTGATTAAATGCGTGAACAAAAATTCCTCCGTGGACTTGAGAGCAGAGGGAGAAGGGTGCGCTTCGAGTAAAAATAACCAAAACAAGATAGTCCTGGATAAAGTTGTATGCGCTAAGGCACTCACTGGAAATTTGCTGTCACTTCGCCGTTTTGCTGAAAGGGGCATGAGTATATACCTCGAAAACACAAAGCTAGATATATTTGATCCACGTTCTAATGAGACTATAATTTCTGGTGTCTACAAGAGCCCCTACTGGATAGTAAAACTACTGCAAGATGGCCAGAGCACAAGCAATAATAAGAAGTGCAAAGAAATTATAGACTGTTGAATGGTAGAAAATCTCCCAAAAGCAAAGACCAAGAAGATTCAACAAGTCAGCACTAATGATAGGAGCTGCCCTGAAATCTCAAACAATGAATCGGAAAGAGCTAGTCTACACAGCTCTCATCAAAGTGAGTTTAAGAAAACTGTTAAAGATAGAAAAATCAATAATTGTTATGACCTTATAATTGGTGAGATTCCTGAAGCTCAAAGCCCGTTTACAGAGAAGTACAGGAGGTTTGAAAGAAATAACAGAGCCATGCTTTGGCATGTAAGATTCGGACATGCCTCAGCAGAATATCAATAAAGATTTGAACAAGGCCGTCTTCGACAGCTTCATTACAACATACGAGGTGTGCCAAGTTGCTAAAATCAAGACATTGCCTTTCAGTACTAGAAAAGATAGGGCAACCAAACCACTTGAGATAGTTCATGCAGATACAATAGGACCGATCAGTTCAGCCACTTATCCTGAAGGATAAAAATTTATAATCGTTTACACGGATGACTACTTAAGATTGACTATGGCACACCCAGTGAAAACAAATTGTGAAGCAAGACGTTGTTTGGACAATTTTGTGACAAGCGCACGAAACCTTCTGGGTTTTGATGCAAAGATATGCTATCTTCGAACCGATCAAGACACGGAGGTTATAGGAGGCTAAACGGTAGAAGTTCTCCAGAGGTTGGGAGCAGAACTTCAGTTGGCCTGTCCAGACACCCCTTACTACAATGGAGTCTCAGAATGAATTAATCGTACCTTACAAAACAAGGTGCGAGCCTATATGTACCACTCCGGGCTCAGGGAGAACATGTGGGATGTAGCCCTGGACAGTGCAGTATATGCCTACAATCGAACACCTCACCGGTCTAACGATATGATAGCCCCTTTGGAAAAGTTTGTGCCCAATCTGAAAATAGACATAACCCAAATCAGAAGATTTGGCTGCGTCGCTTTTATCAAGATACACAGGAACACTGGAACCAAATTTAATCCACAAGGGATACGAGTTGTGCTGGTTGGTTATACCACCACTGGCTACTCTTTCGTAAGACCTGCAGATGGAAAATTCTATGAAAGTCAAGATGTAAGATTCCAAGAAAGACTCGTATTCAGAGATATCTGGGGAAAAGACAAAATAGCAAACTGGGGGAACCACAAGACAGATATTAAACAAGATGAATGGTTCATTGAGTTTGATAAGACTAGCCCTAAAGAGTCATTGGAAACGGAGGGAGAACTGGTAGTCAAGAGAATGCGTGGTCGGCCCAAGAAAGTTAGAGAGCTTGGTCAAGAAAATCCTAAGCAACCCATTAGAGTAGATGATACGAGCTTTGCAAGATCCATCGACACAAACAAGTTGGATTAACTGCTTTAATTAAAAAGCAATGTTGACTGTTTGATCGAGGAAGTCGAAGATGAAATGACACATGCCCTGATTGCTGGACTAAACAAAGATCCTGCAAAATACAAAGAAGCTGTTGCATCTCTGGAGTGCGAAAATGGCTCATAGTAATTGACGATTAACCGAAATTTATGCGGAAAAACCAAGTGTAAAAACTTGTAGAAAGACCAGCCATAAACGCTGAAGGAGGCAAGTCAAATATCATCGACTCTAGATGGGTTTTAAAGAGATGAATAGACAAAGATGGAAGCACGAAGTTTAAAGCGAGGTTGGTGATTCGAGGTTTCAAACCATGTTATACACCAGTACGATCTGCAAGAAACCTACACCCAGGTGTCTTAGCTAGCTCTTGTAAGATCAGTAATATCAATAATTAATAGATATAATCTGGAGACTTGCTAACTTGATGTCAAGACAGCCTTCTTAAATGGATCTATCAAAGAAGCGATATACATGGAGATTCCTAAAAGCCTGCCTAATGGTGACAGTTTCAAGAAAGCTAAGGTTTGTAAATTGGAGAAAGCCCTTATGATATGGACTTAAGATCAGCCCAAAAAAATGGAATGAGCGGTTTCACGAGACTGCATCTAAATTGTGACTACAGTCACATACGAGCGATCCCTGTCTTGATACATGGAGAAAAGCAGATGACTTTCTAGTCCTGATCTTTTACCTGGATGATATGATGATAGCCAGCAATTGTGTGATCAAAATAAATGAAATTAAGAGTGGTCTGCAATCTGAGTTTGAAAAGTCAGATCTTGACGAGGTTGGCACATTTCTAGGCATCAAAGTGGAAAGAGATAAAAAACATAATACAATTTCTCTTACACAAACACCATACACAGACAAAGTTCTGGAAAGGTTTGGATTTAATGACTCAAAATCACAAAGAACACCAATGGTGACAAATTAGGTCCTGAATTGGCAAAGAAAAGATAGAGAAGAATCGGAAAAACCTGGAGAACAGAACAAAACTAAGACTCAAGAAAATGTACCCTACAGAGAAACATTTGGAAGCCTGCTGTATCTGGCTAATACAGTCAGACCAGACATCTCGTACTCTGTGAACGTACTAATTAGACACCTAATCTGCCTAACTGAAGATGACTGGAAAATGGTTAAACAAGTCTGTTGATACCTACAACACACCAGAACTCTGAAATTAACCTACAGAGGCCGGGAAAATAGACTAGAAGCCTTTCTAGACGCGAGTTTGGCAGACTGTAAAGGCTCAGTTAAGACAGGTGGATACCTTATAAGATTGTATGGTGATACAGTTGCTTGGAAGACAAGAAAACAGAATGTTAAAAGTGGCCGTTGGGGTTTGGTGACTTTGAGTGGTGAAGTATGGTTGGAAGAGATCAGAGTCACTCTTGAGTGACTCGAGCTGTCCCTATAAGTCGAAAAACTTTGAGTCGATGGTGGCACTGCTTCCAATGTTGTTGGCGTTGTGGCTCCATTTGATTCATTGGAATTCAACTCGTCGGTGAGGTGCGGTGATTGGGTGGTAATTGGTAGAGGCCTCGACGAGCTGGTCGGCAGGTTAACTAGTGTGTGTCTGGTTTTTTTTTTTTTTTGGTATTTATTTATTTACTACATTATTACAAGATACCATCTCTCCTACCCTCGTCGGGATCTTTTGGACTCGCCTCGGTGATCTTCTCGATGTCGAGAGGTCTTAGGATCTTGAAGTGGGGGTAACACCTGGACTGTACTCTGGATGAGCAGCTTGGGAGCCTCTTACACCTCTGGTCTCGTAGCTGGAGAGGGGGTACCTGAGGGGGCTACCTAAGTTTAGATTACCTTGCCAACAAATACATTTTTACTGCGATTTCTGGAGACGATTCGTCAACTATAGAAGACTATGTAAAGCTGGCCACTATTAAACCAAGTCAGTCATTAACTGGCAGACATCACGAGCAGAGCTGTTCGTCGCAAGGCTGGGAGCCCTGGTGACCAACGACCCTATATTACCCTCTTGACTCTAAGCATTTAACCAGAAATCACCGATCCTCTCCAAGGTCTGCGCTGGGTGAACCTAGCATCTATGAAGGAAAAAAAATTTTGAGCCAACGGGAGTCTCCAACGGGCAAGCATCACGAACCAATCTCTACTAATCTCTCCACCTTAGATCATCAAAACAACTGAGTCTGCAAGAAAAGGTGCTTTAGACACCAACGTATTCGATGTTATATCAGAAGACATTAGGAAAGAGCACTACAACTAGTTCCAAAGCTTCGGACTTAGTAATTTTTCTCCCGATCAGTCTGGGGCTTCAACAGCAGGCCAGAGAACATCATCCTAAGGTATCCAGGCAGTCACAATTGTTGTTAACCTCAGTCAAGAAAGAGTTTACTTAAGAAGCTCACCGATGTTTTTAAGGGACATCGAACGTTGAACTACCTTGCCAACAAATATATTAAAACTTAACAAAGTTGACTGAAAATAGCCTTTAGGGGTCACAAAAGTCGTAAGCATGCTAATAGTCGCAAAAGGGTATATTGGAAAAAAAACTTCAAATATATCTAATGAATACAATTTAAGGCGTCAAGAAACTGACGCAGAAAATTTATCAAGATTGGAACAGCCAAAATCGCCAAGTAAAGAATCTATTACGTGAGGGATCAGCTTCCTATTGTACCTTTACAGAAATCTCTTAAATCTTTGAAGATTAAAATTAAAATTTTTAAATAAGTAGAAAATGTATTTGTGTTTTTGTGGCAATGAAAAATGTAGAGTTTAAGCTCCAGGACTTTGTAGCTCTGGTAATAAAGTTGTGAAATAAGAGAAAAAAAAAATTTTTCAATATATATTTTTTGGAAGTTTAAAATCCTAGCAGCTTTAAAAAATAGCCTTTTTCGTAAATTATACGAGAGAAACTGCAGATTAACCGCTTCTTATGGCCAATTATTATTTAATCGCATAAGGAACGCACGGTACTTTTCAGCATAATTATAAATTTTTAATTTTTACAGCTTATTATTTGACCAAATAAACTCAATTGATTGCAAACAACTATACTTTTAATAAGAAGATTTTTGTTCTGAGAAGTGTCAGGAATAAATGTAAAATTTCTAACTGAAATCGTTTCACATTACATGTCAACACACTACGGTGTTTTATTAAGTAAGTCTCGGGCTAAGCCGAGACGGGGGGCTGCTAGTATATTATAAGGATCATTACGTTTTAAATAATTTGCTTCTATCAGAGATAAAGTAACAGTCCATTTGATTCTAAAAACCCTGAGAGTTCTGAATTCACTTTTTTAAAACTAATCAAAAGCAGTTGTAAGGATTCCGTAAACATTTGAGAAAATAAAGCATTTTCTATATGAAAATAAAAGTAAAGATTCAGTCAAAGCTCATAATAAATATTGCATACTTTGCTTATGTTATTATTTTTTATCAAGAAGTCGAGACAGTAATCATTCGAGGATGGTGAAGTTTTTAAAGCAGCAAATTTGATGGAGAGTATAAATCTATCTGCATCATTATTATGGCCATGAAAACCTTAACTGCGTTTTAAGAATGTATATTTATCGCGTTGGTTATTTATATTTCCCTGGAGGGATACAAATTTAATATATTTGAACCGCTTAAGTAGGTAGTAAGACTTTGACATTACTTTTACAAACAAATTCTACTTTTGTTTGTCATGAAACAGCTGAATCACGAATTAGTTCAAAAGCCTGATTAATTGTCACTGACCGTGTGCTTTTTTTTAAATCTGTTGAATTAGCGTTGTGGTGGTTAGTTTCATTAAGTAATATGCTACAGGGACTAGACGCGTGGGGCCCTGACCGGGGGCGAGGAAACGCGAAAATGCCCGAATACAGGCATCAGTTTCGGCGGCTCGCCACAGGGAAAGGGAAAAGTAGCGAGAGGCTAGAGAGAAAAGACGGAAGTGGCATTCAGAGGAAGAGTTCCTCATGAACCGGATCTAATCGGTCGAGCGGTTGAAGGGTGCTCAGCTACCGCTGGCTTTCTTCTCTGGGTCCTTTCCGGGGACAAGGCCTTCTTTATCCCAAGCCCCTTGCCTCTGCCTGTTTTCTTTTCCCGGTCTGCGTGAGTAAAAGGGGGCTATTTGATAGGCAATTGAAAGGAGTTCGCGAATTATCATTGCGATAATTCCTCGCCGCCAAAGCAATAAATCCCTTGCAGTGGCTTCGTAGGCGTACTCATCTCTCTTTGCTGACTAACTAGCCTACCTCCTTCTTTTTAAAGTTCATTTCTTCTGTTGTTTTTATATACCGTGCTACCGTGTTGTCTAGCCGATATATCCCGTTGATTCTGCGAGGAGCCCACGATTGTACTCCTTATGTTTTTATTATATCATATCCGAGATATTATTAAGTCCAATAGAGTATAGAGTGTAAGGGATTTCGATTATTAGTTACAACTATTATTTTGCGTTCAATGGTGATTAATCCAAAAATAAAAACGGAGGTCTGAAGTGCGTCATTGAACTAATTAAAATAATGGTTTATTGATACTAGAGCCACGTCAATCGTGAATATTATGTAAGACTCATATAAAAAAAGGCGTTTTCTCATTAGTTAAATATTATATCATTGTTATAGGAGAAGTAGCGTTGATGTGCTACGAAGCGAGTTTATTCAAAAAGTTATATAGTCTTAAGATACTAAAAAGTGAGTTGTGCGAATCAAGAAAAGCATATTATTTAGTTTATTTTAAATCCACGATTAATTAGGGTTGAATGGTGTTTGATAACTGCGTTATGTTTTATTGTGTTTTCATTTCCTTTTTCATTAAATAGATAAATTAGTCTTTGCGTCGAGACCAAAGTTTGTAACTATTTAATAAGACAAAAGCTTCGAATATATTTTGGAATTGAATCATAACCATTCGTATTTTTATTATTTAAAACATTGTGCCCTGGTTCCATTGTATCCCGTATCCCATATAAGGAAAAAACCCCGCAATGCATAAAATATTATGAGTGTGTCAAAAGGTTAACTGATGACCCCTATAACATACATCTATGCATATCAAATTCTGTCTGAAATATGCGTATTTAGATTGACTTTTATCTTAAGCCCTTGCTTAGATCTTTATTATGCAACACTTTATTTATTTTAAATTTATACTTAATTTTTAAATAAAACTTTAAACTTTTATTTTCATCCATTAGACGTTTGAAAACTTATAACATTTGAATTCAGAAAAAAATAAGTTGTAGTAGAAGTCTCATAAACAACTAAGTTCAGTCTTATTTAATTTAATGAATCAAGTACAGTGTAGAATATATAAGAATGCAAATTATAAATTTTGGATTTACACTGACCATATCTTTAACAAGTTCCAATTTCCCTTAACTTACTTCTTTAACTGTTAGGTAGCTCCTGCCACTGCTTGCGAGCGGATAGTTGAAAAATTCACCGTTGATCTCAACGATATTCCTGTAAGAAAAAAAAAAAACATATAGTTGATCTGTCAGATTTGACATTTCCGTACGAATGGATTTTAACATATGTACAACATTTATTCCATACATAGAACTTTATAATAATGTTGGAAAATTGTATGATTGAATATTGAAAAAGTTTTTTAATGGAAGCTTTTCTATAAGAAAAGACGTTATCGATCACACCTTTACTGAAGCTTACAAATATACAACTTAATGGTTAAAATACCTGAGCACTTACTATTCTTCTTTGAAGACCAGAGCAAAGTATTTATCAACGTGCGTTTCAGAGCCACTATCTGTAGAAGCCCATGGATATTCATAGGGTGCTCTATCGCTAAGTATTTTTGGACAGTCACAGAAAAATATGCCCCCAATTACCTTTATTGTCATCGTGACATGACTTGCGCAACCGGCAACTATTTAACTGGTTGCGGTGAAACGCTAGTTAAAGTAATTCAGATTAAAAATAAAATTGATCGAAAAAAAGCTTGTTTGGTCCATAACATTCTCTCAAACGCAAACGAAAAAATGATAAAAAGAAAATTTAAGTGAACTGAATTAATTTACGGCTTAGTCTCATCAAAACACCATTAGTAGTGCAAACTTCTGCAACACGTACTTGATCATCTAATTCATGAAATACTTAACTAATCTAACCTTTCTCCTATGAGCTTTCTTCTACTTTACCATCAAGAAAACAATATTGTTTACCTGTAACACTCTCTCACTTTTATGCCGCTTCTTACAAGGGATCAAAGTTGGAAAATATTCTGGTAGCCAATGTTGCCAAAAAACATCTGCTAGTTGCTGCGATAATAACCATTCGTATGCAGAGTGATTGAACATTACAGCTGTTTTTTTTTGTCTTTCTAGAAAATTTTTCTAATAAGAAGTGATTTGAGGTAAGACCTTTTTTATCGCGTGAATCGAGAGAAACATGCGTAAGCGGTCTTGAATTTACTGAATGCTCAATTTATATCAACAGTGTAATGAGAACTTCTTCTATAGGCATTTTTTATGTAAGAATGACTTTCAAATCTGCTTTTACTTATCTAATAAGACGCTTTTATGCTTCTTCCATATGAGACGTGGTTACTAGATCAAAAATAAAATTTATTTTGTTTTGAACAGCATAATTAGTCAGCTGATTGCAATCCAATTTTTAAAATACTTGATTTAATTCTCTGTCCATTTTCTTTAAACTCATGCCATTATCACAATAAATAGTGAAAGAAGTGCCTCTTCATGCTACAAAACGCCCAAGTGCCATTGTCGTGGAGTCAGCGTTTAATGAGTGCAAAAGCTTGATATAAATCACGCGCGTTGTCAAATATACAAACAGAACCCCCCAGCGTTTTTTAAATTTTCGACCAACTTTTACTGTTATGGGGCCAAAGTAGTCTAGTTCACAACTAGTTGGAGGGTGTAATTGATAAGCTAATCTCGACGAAAGCAGATCAGCCATCTTTGGGTTTGCAGGTAAAGTGCGCGATGCTTTCAATTGCACAAATTAAGCATTTATGGACAATTCTACGCAATGCACCACGCAATTTTATTATCCAATACTTTTGATGCAAATAATTATAAACACTTTCGTTACTACGATGAAAAAATCGATCATGCTTATCTCTTATGATTAATTTTGGAAGAATTTCTCTTGAATCGAGAAGTGTAAATGGAGGTGGATCACTTACTTCGACAAATTTTGACATTCAACCCTTTACACATAAAATCAAATTTTGATTTAAATGTACATTTGGAGATTATAATTGAATTTTTTTTTATAAGTATTTAGATTCTTTGATTGTACAAATATCTTTATACAAGGACTAAGATTGACTAATTTCAATGCAAAATTTTTTCTGCCTCTAGACTTTTTGAGAGAAAAGACTTGATTGACTTTTTCAACAAATCACTAACATTCTCGTTGGACTACATAATAATCGATTTAAGGTAGAAAATCCAGAAAAATCCATTAATACTCTTTGAGCTTTTAAACACAAAATGAGATTAGTTTTGCATAATTGTTCAGAATCGTTTTCCTGATTTTCATTCTGAAAATTTTTAATAGGCCATTCAGAATTGGAGACTTGTAATAATCGAGAACCTATAAGCCATCAACACTTCTTTTTTAACGCATCGTAAGCAATACGAGTCCCAAGATCTGCTTAATTTTCATTTAAAGGTATCCATCTCCACTGAGCAATTCTAGAATTGTTGCGAGTAAGCTATAAACGATTTGCGACAAAAATTTTATATTCTTTTAGATCTTTTTTCATACCATACAAAGCGATTAGGTAATCAGACAAAAAAACTTGGCGGGAAATTTCCAAAGTATGCTCTACTTTAATAACTAGTGATATCTGCGTTATAAGCTCCGCAGCTTATAGTTCTATGTAGTTCTAACTTTGTTATGAATGAGTCTTTTAACTGGGCAACTCTGCTTTTGGACCAGATAAAAGCAACATGAAATTTATCATCATCCAAACAAAAATGCCAAGAAGCTACCGCCGTAAAAGCTTGAAAGCTCACATCGCATAAAATATTCAGTAATTTTTTTGGAATAAGTGTTCTTCAGTTAATAATGTCTATAAATCTGGATATCTTTGACCTTATTAAATTGATAAAATCATTGTTTCCACTTCGTGCCAACCATGGTGCCACTTTTCCGAATTTGTTGCATTCAAATTTTTTAATGCACTGTAGGTGGAGTTAAAAAATCCAATGGATTAAAGATCGACATGATAATTTGTAGGAAATCCCTTTCTGTTGGCTTTTCATTTTTATTAAGTAAATAACAATTTATTTTAATTAAATTTAAGTTAAAAGTTCATTCATTTGAACAGTTTAATAATTTCGAGCCTTGAACTCTTAAACTTTCGTAATTACTTGAATCGGTTCTTATTAATTTATTTAAGCTCACGCTTTTCTATATACCTGATACAATAATCTCATCATGGATAGCTCAACCGTGCATGGATCATTTAGCATTCGCGTTTATTTCAACGACCTGTCAAACTCGTAAAAATAAGTCTTCCTTGGAATCACTACAATCTAAAAAAGTCGCCCATGTATAAATTAGCAATCAAATTTCTAATCGTATTTGTATATTTTGATTGGAACTGTATTGCATTAGGATTTTTATCGTACGAAACTAAGCAAAGAGATGATTTAGAACCGAATCATACCATTTTTTTTTTACTCTTCTGACTCCATTGACCAATTCTGTTCACGCCACAAGAATCGCTGAGCATCACGGTCTTCATCAGGAACATATAGCGTAAACCAGCTTCAATAGCGTTGGAATATTGTCTAAAATGCATAATTATTTCAAGTAAAGATTTTAACAATGTAAGCCCTGCAAGTAACAAGTCATTAAAACTCCTACTTTCTGATTTTGCTGCAGCGTCAAAAACAATTTAAATTTTATCTGGTTTACTTGCATTATGTACTCCAAAATTAGGTACGTACCATACTCGCTTCCCATTCGGTATTTCCTGATTTTTTTGGCAAAACGTCTCTCAATCAATCTTTCCATTTCTTTATCATAATTCCATGCGTAACTATTGTTCCTATCAAGCCTTCATTCTAACAGTATTAGTCTACAAAGTGCATTAGGCCGGCTCTCTGGAATACATAGGTTCTTGTCTTTCCACAAAAGACCTACTTTCCATTCGTTTTCGATGTACTTACAAGTCTCTTTTAGAATTTTAATAGAACGATGTTTTTTTTTAATTTTATTTTTTCTGATTTAAAGTTTCTAGATTTCTGATTTCAAAGTAAAATTTTATCAGCCTGTTTGATTTAATACTGCATTTTAAGTCCAGCTGTCTTTTTAAGTTTTTTTTTATTTGACGTATTAATTCGTTGAATATTTTAATTAGATGAATATCCATGAATTGTACATTCTAATAGATAATAAGACACAAAGAGTTTTTGAAAAATTTTACGAAATCCACGAAGCATGATAAATACAACGTGATCTTGAACTACTAATAGAGCAGAAGAAGTGTCAAAAAGCTTTATTCAAATACTCGTATTTTTAAAACACCAATGCGTCAAATTTTTTTCCATATTTTGTCGGGAAAGGTTAAGATTTTTTACTATTAACACGCCATTAAGATGAAACAACTTAAAAATGCTTTGTGACGTGGCATGTTGGAAAGACGTCTGAACAAGTCACAGAGCCCTTGTCACCAACAATAAATAGTGAGAGTCTCGTAGGTAGCTTCGTCTCTCTCCTGCATGTGGCTTACTATAATGTACGAAATCCTGATGTGAGGCCTGAAAGCCACAGCATTAAGAGTAACTATAGAGCTCGGTCTGACTCCCCTTCCGTGCTTCCAACCCGTATCCTGAAGATGTGTGTGTGTGCAATGTTGAGAGAGTGGATCTGTGAACGGCAGCTATCAGTGTGTCGGTATCCCAGGAGCAAACATAGTATTAGTGGTAAATCTGTAGTGCTTTGTTAGCTGATAGTGAGTGGTAGGCCGCATAACAAAAGGCACGCCTGCGCGGAGAGACAAGGATAGACACTTGAGCTCACTGCAAGGCTAGCACCGGAGCAGCATGGTGTGGCATCAGCAGACTCTTGCCTGCCAAGCTACAGAAAAACCATAACGCCAAGATTTCAGTGCCACACTAGCAAGCCCTTGCATGGCCACCCAGGTTTCCTGGTACCCCCGACGCAGATGGTATCGCCGAGAGAATCAAGGAGATCGTCACCAGTGATATCCTGGTAGGTGACTGTCCTTAGTGTTTGTGCTGTGTATTGTAGAGTGTTAAAGCAGTTGTCCCTCATTATCTGGCCCTAATATCTATGAATCATCTAAAGTTCCGTATCGTGAGTATAAGCATTAATAAAATGCCAAATGTAACGTAGCATAAAGGTTACAGCAAGCTACGACGCTGAGCCGTCGCCTTTGAAGTGTGCCGCGTCCGTTTTGTTACATAAGTGGTTGTTCAGTAAATTAGAAAATATACTTGATCAAATTAAGAAAGTTGTCTTCAAGTACTTGCTTAGCTTGGGTGATGTCAACTGTAGCTACCACCAGACCTAGAGTAAAAGGGTGTTTGCAAGTGTTTGAAATAAAACTCAAGAAAAAACTATTACACATCGTTACCTACACTAGACTACAAGTTGCTGCAGTTGACGCCATACACGACTGTAAACAACCCAATTTCTTCCTGAATAAAATTAACGTAAAGATATAGTAAGTCAAAAAGTTATACCCTCATCTGAATGGCATTAACAACTTGAGATGCTTTTACTCCTATGATTTCAACTGGAATTATTTTCAAAAAAGCCCCACTTACAAGTCAACTCAAGTAGTTTTCTGACTGAAAATTGTTCGTAACAGATGACTGAATGGATGGATTCTTATCTGTATTTTTAATTCTCTGATGTCTATTATCATTATTTAACTCCGTGCAATGATGCAAAAAGGAATTGTAAGTCTCTCTTTTAAATTAATACCGTGTATGGCCACTTTTAAAGCAAATATGACATAATTTGTTCAATCAAAAGATCTTCCTACGCTTACGTATAATAGCTTTTCTGGAAATTTTTGATACTATGGCCATTATTATCACAACACGCGCAAGAAAAGTTTAAATGAGAAGTTTTTTTCGGTGAATCATCGTTAACTTATGCAGTCAAAATGCATTACAATTTGCGATTACTATTGTCATTCTTAAGGTATTTATTGTTTCTATATTTGTAAATATTTTGATAATTTCTGAGATCTTTCTACTCTCTACACTCTTCGGATGAATAGTTATATTTTAAATATGTTTCACCAGAATTTACAGATGTAAGGCCTGCTGCTAAAATTATTTTAGTTTCTTTATAAAAAAAATTACACAATTTCTCTAAATCTGCTTTATTATTACTATCTGATGCAATAACGTAAGCATAAATATCTAACATGGGGCCAGGTAATTTTTTTACAAGCTATTTGTTAGTTCTGATGAGAATAAATTACCCAATTTATTCAATGATTTTATTGCAATTACTGCATTTCGTAATTTTAAAGCGTTTCCCACTAAATAATTTTTATTAAATTGATTTGAGGTAAACTTTAAAATATTATCAATTATTTTTCTTAAACACTTTTAGTATATCCGAAACGCATGGCTAATGTTTTAAAAATACTAGTCACACTTGAACCAGAGGCAAACAAAGTTCTTGTCGCTTCTTGAGCTTTTCCTTTTAATGCTTCTAATAATCGCATAGCGTTTTGTTTATCGGGATATTCTTCTAAGTATATCGGAGGTTCATATACATGTTTGAAACTATTCCAGTTAAGTAGATCACCATAAAAGAATAGTAAAAATTTTGCTCAAGAAATTTTATTTACAAATTTTGAGTTTTGCGAATTCAAACTTGAGTCGCGAACAGCTGTTAGGGTTGATTCAATCACTTTTACCAAATGTTCAGTTGAATCGCCCTTACTTGACTAAAATCTGCTCATACTTTTGAAACGATTGTTTAAAATATTTTAAAAATCCGCATAGTCATGTAAGGAATAAAATCAGTTGAAAAACGATTGGAATTATTAAGCCTGCTTTTTTTAATTAATATTAAAATTGTGAAAATTAAGATCTTCATCCACAAAAAACTCGCTATCACTGCTTTTGTCTTTGTCACCGTTAATGTCTTGAAACATTGTCAAACGATTCAAGAATGGTGAGTGATTAAGAACGGGATCGGCTAAGTGGAAGTGGTGGAGCGCACAAAATTTTCGGCACCGAAATCTTTTCACACAAATTTTAACAACAAGCTTATGATTTCGTTATTATTTATTGACGTGATAGTACAAATTGTTGAAGAATATTCTGTTTTTAATCAAGAGAGCTTGCAAAGCTTTTCACAAAACTTTTACTGTTCGCATTTATGGTTTTAAAACATCTGATCGGTTAAAACGAGCTTGTCGTTACAAAAAAAGGTAACCATACCAACTGAAAGAGAAAGGAAATTGAACTCGTGAATTCAACGAGCGCTTCAGAGCCACCATCTGTGGAAGCCCTTGGATATACACAGGGTGCTGCCTCACTATGCATTTCTGGACAGTCATAGAGAAATTTGCCCCCAACGACCTTTATTCTCATCGTGACACGAGTTGCACAACTGGCAACTATTTAACCAACTGAGATAAAATGCTAGTCACTGAAATTAAGATTAAAAATAAAATTAATTGGAAAATAGCGTATTTGATCAGTAACGCATGGAATATAACACGTGCTCAATGGGACTATCTTTGGTATGCCAGTCTTAAGCCCAGAAAGACTAGAGAGAGAGAGAGAGAAAGAAAGAGAAATAGATGTGAGGAAGAGAGTTAATACACGCTTATATTATGAAATAATTATATCTATAACAGATATGTTTCAACAAAAATTACAATAATAAGTGGAAAAGTAACCATATTAAAAAATCAGTGTATTTTCCAAGGTATCTTGTGTAAAGATAATGTCTCTGTCACTATAAAACTGATACCACTGCGTTGTCTTCTGTTGCTATACATCTATACTTTTGCTAGAGCATAAAATTTTCCACTCATTTCGCATGAATTAAAAACAACTTACAGTTTGAGTTCACAAGGAATCTACGGAGAGTTCCTCTTTCTTTAAAGATTACGTAAATCATAAGCGTATTAAAATACTATGTCGAATTTTATATGAATTACAAACAAAATAATTTCCAACTTATACTTTACTAGAAACGAATTAACTATGACATAAGAATATCAATCAATAAATCTCTATTTTTTTTTTTTTTTTTTTCTTTAATAAAGTTCATTCAGTGACATTCAGTGATAACGTACATAATGTAGCATGCAATTAATTGGGTACGTTATTTTGCAATTTAAAAAAAAAGTTGTAATTTACGGTAGAGCATTTTATTCTTTATAGTGCAACTCATTCTTGCTTCTACTTTTATACTAAATTTTTTGGCCTCTTTATACATATAACCATCAGAAATTTGAACATATTACTAATTTTCCATCATTATTTAAATGTAGATTAAATGAAAATTAGCACAGTGGTATCCTTATATAGCCACGCAGCTATGTCTTACTTCAGAAGAAGATCAAACTCCAGTTTTTAAAGTATGGAATAAAAGATTTGTAACCTGACCATCAAGAACTTTCCACAACTATTTATTCATTTAAAGGGCGTACTGTCCATTGTCTGGAATTCTTATGGTCCAAATCTTCTTCTGAGTTGTGCAAAACACAAAAGAATTTCGATATTCCAGTACGAGACAGTTGAACTTTTCTCACCACTTGAATTTTTAGTTTCATAATGCTTTCTCTCTATCAAAAATCTTATCTTAGGAAGGTGATTTTGATTGAGAATTGGCTCAAATAAATCAGTGAAATTTATAAGTGTCTTGGTGTCCAAGCTGTGGGTACTAGTTTTGATGGCCGGATGATAGTATTTTCTCTGATAAGTAAAGCTTACCATGTATTTGTTGAACTACTTCCGTGGCATGAACCCATTCTTGCAAATTCCACCAATGATTCAAACAGAAGTAAACTATGAGAATGATGCTGTACACTCCCCAGTCTCTGGTTTAATGGTAGCTAACTATGTAAAAAATACTATAGTTAAAGGTATATCTATAGTTTAACTAAAAATTAGAGTAGAAATAAAAAATAAATTATTAGATAAAATAAATAGTATACCAGTTAGTTTAGACAGCAAAAATGAGATCAAATATAAAACTGCTTAGTTCAAGCTACTCCAAGAAATTCAATTCAAATGCTTTAGACCACATTATTCTCGTACTTTATACAACTCCAGAAACTTCCAAAGCAATAGTTTTTAGCTAATATGTGAAAATATATTTAATGTTCCTTGAAGCAAATCAACACAGTTTGACACTATTTTTATGTTTTTTTCTTACCTCTTCATCTCTTTAAAAGCTTAAAGTTATCTCAACCGTGAACCAAATATGCTGAAGACTCTGAAGATACTTATCTCGCAAAAATACTCAAGTACCAAAAAGCTTTGAAGAAAAAAAAACTGTAAGTAGGGGCTGTTCCTTAATCTACTGTCCACTTGTGATGATTGATGTGTCTGCAACATTTAGGGATGTTGTTAACAACGGAACTCATAAGGATAACTTGTGTTACAAGAAATCTCAACACCAAAGAGAAAAAAAAATCTCAATAAAATACTCCTATGTAATTTACAAACGTATTGTTAATATAAATGTGGTTATTGAAGAGAAATGAAGAAAAATGATACATTCATAACCTCATGATACTTACATTTAAAAGCAAACTCGTACAAGCTTACAGTAATACAAATTAGTAACGTTTCCAACAATTAGTTTAAAGTGACTGAATGAGCCTAATCAAAACAGAGTTACAGTATATATAAACACACCCACATAAGGTTGTAAAATTAAATTTATGAGGTACAAAAAAAATTATGTTCATGTGGTTAAAAAAAGCAAAAGGATTGATTTGTATTTTTCAAAACTTATATTCAATAAAAAATGTAGTACACAACCTAGTGTTAAGACTCCAACGTATATCCATCTGCAGGATTTTTACGCATTCTGATATCCCTCCCCTCTTTCATCCTTGTCTTCTTTCTAATTTTGTTTCTCTCCTTTCTCCCTCAGAATACGAGTCTTTCATGCGGGCCTCTTGCAAACTTATCCTTAGACGACTTTGTCATCCATTCTACTGGGTACTATTTAGAAGGTGCATCGATCGTCATAAGTGTACAGTAGATTCAGAGACAGTGTGGTGGATGGCCACCATTTATAGCACATGTCAGTGGCCGTCAATTTGAAATGACTTAACTAGTCATTTGAATGATTTTACAATAACTTAATATAATGCGAGAGAGTAAATCAACGATTTAAGATTTCTAACCTTAACAAAAAGTGTGACAAAAGTGGATGATACATATTACTCTCCATTTGATCTCCCACCCTTGCCATGTCGTGCCGTCCCATTCAGCACCAGTCCCCTCAATACCCCACAACGCCAGACCACCATATTGCACATTTTTATTTTGATTGAATGATTATCTTATTTCTGAAGCCATTCTATAGAAAAAAAAAAATCGTTTTCAAATGGTTTTTAGCCCACAATCTCTTGCACACTAGTCAAGATCCCTACCCACTCTGCTATGACCAATCCCCACACGTGAAATCGGATTGCTTTATGTTATCGTGTGGTTTGTAACTTATTTAGAATGTAACCTTTCATATACTGTTTATCAATTTGTCAGCTTTTTATTTTCCAAGTTCTTACTTCTGTGGTGCATCACACGTGACGTAATCTGTTCTTGTTTAAGGAAGTTTTCATTTACTTTTCATTTACTATTTCGTTTAGTTTTAATCATCATTGTTAAGTAATTTATTCGATAAACTAATTTTTTTCGTTAATTGTTTTTTTGGTTAATAAGTGTATTCTAGCAGAGCAGCTTTTCTAAAGATTAATCAATATTTATGAAATTATTATTAATTTAATAGTTTTACAATGAACAAATATTTGTTTATAAGGTTCTCCTTTTTTTAATTTTTAAAAATTCGAACAAAGGTTCTTTAACTGTATGAAACTAATAATTATTATTGCGTCTTACTCTTTAACAATTTTTCCATTCGTGTCTCAGATGATATTTTGTCTCAAGGACGTTCATCACATAGTGGGGAAAAAGTTTAGAGAGGCGAGAGGAGCGCAAATATATGCAGCAATGCTGGCACTTATTTTTCTGATATGGATGTACTTATACCCTTTTACGTATACTTGACACTTTTGTTTATGAATTATGAAAAAAAACCAACTTGTGCATCTATTTGAAAATTGAATAGCCTTATCAAAAAGTTATTTTTCATACCAACAGAAATTGGGAGGTTTCTATACATCGTATAAATGCCATCTTACGTGATTTTATATCAGGTAAGAAGTTAAATTGCTTCTTTTCATAATTAAACACATGAAAAAAAGTTACAGTAAAACGATCTGCTTTTCTTTTGTTGGTATTTTTTATGCTATTTTCAATAAATGATTGGTGTTTGAATAATATCTGTAAAAAAATCTATGTGTGATGAACGTCCTAAGGCAACATTTACAGGCATTTAGTGCTACCTTATTGAAGAAAGTGGTACTGTAGGATGGTCTCCATTTTTTAGATACAGTTATATTTTGGGTATTAAATATGAAGTAAAAATGAGTATGTGAGTGTATGTAATAGATGCAAGTGTGATGTTAAAAATGTTATCAGTATTGGTCGTAGTATATTGTTTACAATCGTTTATTTATAAGATATTAATATAATCATTGAAACTACACGTAATTAATATAGGTATACTTATTCCCACGATAACTGCACCACTTTCGTATACAATACTGGTGTTGAAAAGGTATTTTGGTACTTATAAATATATCGTGTGCCACATTATGCCACATTACTCCTTAGAAGATATGCATAGAAAATAAATCTTAATACTATTTCAAAATAAAGATAAAAGGCAATGTATGAACAAAAGCTGAAATGATTTGTAAATAACATTTTACTTCATCACTTCACAGGGCCATTCTAAAATTACGTTTTCCTTGCACTGCGCAAGTGCACTGGGGCACCGCAATTATAGAAGAGACCTGCAATTAGTTACTTAGGTACAGAAGTGTATTCTTATATACACTGAAAAATAGACGGGGGTTAAAAGATGGCGGAGCTTATTAGTACAACGTGAGCCTATCTGTTAAACTGTTTCTCAACACACTTTACATAAGTGCACTCCAGCTTTTATTAAACTGTCTAACAAACTGCACTGACCTTTCTTAAGCTGATAGTGACTTCACCAATAAGCTAGCAATATGCTTTATTGGCTTTTCTCGAAAAGAAGTACCTGGAGGTCCAAATATTACCAAAAAAAGTACTGTTACTTGATAAAAATAGAATACATAGTTTCTCAGCATGCTAGGTAAGTGTTCGTTCTATCGAAAAAGCCTGAAAAAATATTTTGAGAAATTTCGACCAAATTTGAACCCATGGCCATTTGATTTTCACAGGCTAGGATACTAGTTCACTAATTATTAAGTCATTAAAGTTCTTCAGAAAACATATATTTAACTCTAGTTAAATCAATTGGAAAAAAACTCATACGATTAGTATCTTTAAACATATTGTTTGTCGACATTTGAAATGATTTTAGTCAAAATTTTAAATGTACCATTTATCAGCTGATGCTAAAAACAGCATTTTTTATTGTATGACTGTTCTTAACACTTTTACTAGGTTGATTAAAAAATATTAAAAATGACACAATTAGCATGTTTCTATAATTTTTCTTAGATTCTTAAATTTTGTAATAAAGTTTTATACATAAAAATAAATGCCATAGTAGATTTAGAATAATTTAATAAATTTAAAAATTAGTCGACTTGACAGTCAAGAATGGTTCTACTAAAAATTGTCAGGGCTGCAATGAACTTACTTTTTTTAAATCACTTTTTCGTATATAATAATTAATAAAATTATAGTTGTGCATTAAAAAAGTAAAGAATACATAAGGATTTTTTTAAATGTTTTGTAATTACTGTAATTTGTGTTCAAAGAAAGAACTGACAATAAGCGTTTGTTAATAGTAACACAAGTTACTTATTATACTAATGTTTAACAAAAAAATATGAGAAGGGAAACATTCATCAGTAGAAATTAAAAATCAAGCCACTAGATCTAGTAGAAGTACAGGATGTAGTCACTCGACCATTGCCGATCATAATCGGAGTGTACAAGTTTTCATATTATAGTTGTGAGAAGCGATTAAAGCTTAGATTTGAGCTCTCTTACTCTGGCTGGGTGAGCATAGAACATGGTGATTTTTCACTGTGCACGTGATAAAATACTGATACACTAGGAGCCTCGAGCAAGTATGCTGCAATAGGTAACTCATTATTTAAAATATTTCATCGTAGAAATGTCATACCAGAAAATAGTGTACTTACTATTGTGTTCAAAGAAAGAACTGACAATAAGCGTTTGTTAATAGTAACACAAGTTACTCATTATACTTATGTTTAACAAAAAAATATTAGAAGAGAAAAATTCATCAGTAGAAATAAAAAATTGACTTCCTGTCAAAATTATTAAGTGTATTGTATCACTTTTGTCAAAATAACATAGCGTTTCATAATATAAAAATTATAAAGATAAGAAGACTAATTTTTGATACCGTTTTTTTATGTTTTATTCTTCACAAATTATAATAAGATTGCTGAATATATATTTTAAAAGATGTTTGTTTATGATATTTCATCCTCATATTGAAATTAGTATAATCTATACTTCAAACTAATTTTTAATTTTCTTAGTATCATACTTTGTATAAACTGATAAAAATGTGCGTCCTCATACTATGACGTAAAAATCCTATGTTTATTTTGTTTTAAGGACATTTGCATGTTGCAAGATCTAACTTAAAATTTTTAAATCAGCCATTCTTATACTAAAACAGTACCGTATAAAACATTTTTTTCTGCTATGGATAGTGAAGATAACACTACTGGAGTCAGGAATACAAACAATCGTTTACTTACCTCAGATAGTTAGATCAAGTAAATAATGCTCAAATTTCACGTTTACTACCCTCAAGTCTCGCTTTAGGTAGATATGAATATGAGATTTAGGACGGTGTTAACTTTTCCATTTACTAACTTAGTGTATTACTTTTAGGGTTATGGAATCAAGAATAGTCTTTTTATGCATTATTTTGAATGAATGCTATCTTATTTCTTTTAAAGTATAGTTTTTTTAAGATGCAAGCTTCAATAATTAAACAGCTTGTAACTTTTAGAATAAAGGTGAAAATTTAAAGTGATTTATTTGGTTTGTACCTTCCATAATGAGTTAATAAAATGTGAGTAAATCAGTACGATAGAGAGTTTTACCGAAATGTTATGATTCCTGTACGTACGGGGTGTATTCCGTTATTGTCTCGAGACTCTCAAAGGAAATCGGAACGCTCCAATATTTTCTCGCAAAACTAAAATGGAGCGTTCCGAAACCTACGATTGCGAGAGCGCCGACTGGTCGCATCGATGGCAGCGCTGCGCACCTTTAATCATGTTCGTACACATGTATATTTATTTATCTACATTACGTCGACAGCACACACATGTCGCATATTGGTCTCTTGCCTCTCGACTTAACCTTTTTATCTGTTCATTTGACAATAGTGACCTTTCCTCGTAACCGCTCTGAAAATACTAATTGTTCGTTAATAAAAATTATTTGAATCGATTTTTTTTTTTTCTTAATCTAGACATATACTAATTTTAATGATGACCTTGTGTTAAAAGCAGTTATCGAAGAGAAATAAATACACCTGAAATGGACTATTTACAAAATGTTGGGCCAAGGGCCATAATACTTATGAACCAGTTGTTGGAATCTACTGATGATTCATTAAGTGAGGAGGAAGACGTTGCAATCGCGCTACTAGCACTCAAAAAAAACAAAATGAAAAAAAAAAAATTTTGCATTTTAATTAAATTGATATAGTTGATCAGCACACTGATGAAGGATTCAGAAAAAATTTTCGGCTAAACAGAAAAACTTTCAATTTTGTTTTGGAAATTATTGAAATTAAACTAACAAATACACGTAGATGTGGTCGGAAACAAACTTCTCCACGAGTGCAGCTGCTCGTGGCGTTATGGTTTTTTACCAATCCTGACTCTTATGGGTAAAAACATGTATTTCGGTTTTGAATTTCACTAACATTGCTTGATCTTTTATCTTAAATGTATTTATTTTCTTAAAAGGGAAATATGCAGTCGCTTTCCTATTGGAGCAGCTACTGCAGTGAGAGCAATAAGAAGAGTCGTTAATGGCTTATATGCCATTCGAAATAGTTTTATTTTTTGGCCTGAAGATCCAACAGACAATGCTGAAAGTTTTCAGTTACTTTGGGAATTTCCTGGAACTGTTGCAGCTGTTGATGGAATCCACATTCATATACCATTGTATATAAATGGGCAAGGTTATATAAATAGAAAAAATCAAGCATCGATTCAATTACAGGTTGTAGCTAATCACACCATGGAATTCATTCATTGTTATACAGGAGAGGTTGGTTCTGTTTATGACCAGCGTGTGTTTCGTCTACCTGGACTTCAAGATATTTGTAATAATCATGAGTTCTTTCCTAACAACACTCATTTGATTGGTGATGCAGCTTACTAAATACAACAGCATTTATTGGTTCCGTTCAAGAACAATGGTCATTTGACCGAAGTACAAACTAATTTTAATACTAGATTATCTAAAGCCCGATTGGTCGCTGAACGTGCCATTGGAATGTTTAAATATAGATGGAAGAGACTACTAAGAAAATTGCCCATGTTACGCATTGATTTGATTCCTAGGTTTATTATGGCTGCTTGTGTTCTTCATAATATCTGCATTTTTCAAGGAGATTTATACAATTTTGGACATTAGCAAAAGAATTTGTCGTATAATTCAAAATAATGTAAGATCTCGAGCAAGTCGAATCGCTGGAGAACCAAAAAGAGGTGAAATCGCCAACCTTTAATACAATGCTCATATAAATATGTAATTTTTTTGCGTGTATCAGTGTTAAATAAATCAAAATTAAAAATGCAATTATTTTTTTATCTAATTTCAATTTTCACTGATTAAATCCATAAATTAATTACGTAATACTACAGTTATTATCGCTATCAAGTTTTTTAAAATGCGAAATACAAATAGACGCTTAATGCTCATCAAATAAAATTGAGTGTTATAATTGTCATAGAAGCAAGGGTGTAGGAAAAAGGGGCGAATAATTTGGAAAAGTAAAAATGGTATATTTCCTACCTGGGGCCTTTTTGAGGGTTGGGTGTGCCCTTGGTAGGAAAAATAGGGTTCACACCTGGTGCGCATCTAACCAGGGCAAGCACAAGGAGTACCTCGGGCCCTCCTTCGCAGGTCTCTTGGGCCTGGTACTTGCCCTGGCAATATACGCCACCAGGTACTAAAATTACTATTTTTCACCCAGGGCAGAAAGTAAAACTTGTGGGCGGTAAGTATACCCGAGGACACAAAGTACCGTGCCCGAGAAATGAAAAATCAATTAGAAACGTTGCCTTATTTATTATAACCCCTAATAATTAAAAGTAAGAGATGCATACAAATTTTTGAGATCATTTTATAAAGCTGTAAACCATACAATACTTACACAATATTCAATCTGTGTGCATCAAACAGTTTAAGTATATTTCATGAACAATTTTATTAAGTATTGAAAACAACACGTAGTATATTATTTAAATAAATTACAAAAGACAAGACTACAGAGTTTAATTTTTATAAAAATTTTTTAATTATTATTAGTACATAGGACATGTACAACACAAATTCTTTTACTCACGTAATAAACCAATAGTTTTTTAATTTTTTCCGTATTTCTGATCAATTTGAGAAGCAAATTTTTTGATATAGATAATAAAATATTTTTCTATAATATACATTCATCGTTCATATTCATTGGATTGCATCTTTTTGGCCTTTTTTGCAGAGTAAGACTTATAATAATTTAAAATTAAATTTCTAAAAACAACTTGAAAATGACATTAGCTTAATAATTTGTTTTTTAATATAAATTAAAAGGTATGAAATTAGTTAAGAATTGTACTATACGTACTTTAAGAGCATTAATTAATTTTTTTTGTATGATTTATGTTCGGGTTTTCTCACCGACCGAGCGGGGACCCGCGCCCTGCCATGCAACGTCAGGCGCTGCGCTCTCTCACGGCTCCCCACCTCATGCGTCACCGCGCTCGGCCGGAGGGGCTCACTCGTGTACGAGGGCTCAGTGAGGACAGTCGCACGCCACACCAGAGAAAGAGAAGAAGAAGACGACGACTACACGCCGAAGCGACTGTCTCTTGTGCCTTTCCTTTTGTGTAAAGTGTTGTCCAGCATTTGTAAGCCTGTACGAAGCAATAAAGCAGTAAAAACAAACATTTGGTCCTTCGAGCCGGATCCCGAGGAGAAGAGCAGCCAACGCCACAGCTAGGGTGGTCACAGCCTGCGATTCGACTTACACAGCGTAATGTAAGTACAGTTTAAAGAAATGTTGTGTAATGGAGGTCGTCGTGGTCGACACAGTTCCCACGATTCGACACAGGTGTTGGCCGCGACGAAGTCGTGCCGCCATTAACGCTTGACTTGCTGGCACTCGCGTTATCAACAGCGTGCACACGGTGGCTACCGCGGTCGCCACAGAGCCCGCGGTCCAGCAGCTGTGCTCAGCCACGGCAGAGATAAGGCCGTACGGCTGTCGATGCGACGCTTTGTTTGACGCCATTCAAACGTCGGAAAGCGAGGCTTTCGCGGCCGCCATTGTTAGCCGCGATTAAGCGCTCGCGGTGTCCTCATCGGCCGCGGCCGCCATGTGGGCCTCGTGTCGCGCGCGTCCGCCTCGCACGGCGGAGCTGTTGCGCTTTGCTGGTGAGGGGGGTCGACGCCGAGGGACAGGCTTTGAAGCTTGTGTAGCTTGCGTGCGCGTTGGCACGCGCGTGGTCTACGCACGTCCCTTCTGGCATCCTCGCCCTTTCGTGGTACCTCTCTCACACTCTTTCTCTTTCACTCTCCTTTTATCTGTTTTGTCTGCCGTCGATGCGCCGCGCGTCGACAGCTATGTCGCGTCTGGCAATGACATGGCCCCGCCGCTCATGGCCCGGAGGCAAGACATGCCTCGTGCAAACGTCAAGCTAGTAATCGCTTTTTCAGGTCGAACGACGACTGGAAGAGCCTGCTCGGCTCCCAGAGCGCCCTCGCCGGCGTCATCAGCCGGTTCGCACGGGACGTCGAAAAGATTGACCCCCCGAACTGGAGCCTAGGTCTCGTGGAAGTAAGGCTCGAGCTGCCCGACGGCTACTGGAACACGTTCCAGGCCAATCACGTGAGTCTCCTGGAGTCACCGCCGCCCGAGAAGCTGGAGTTTCTTGACCAGATGTACTCGACGGCAGAGTCGGACTATATCACCTCTCGATCACGCCTCTACAACTCAAGAACCACCCTCACGCCTCTCCCTGGCCCAGGCGGCGCCGACCTGGACCGTCATAACTCGAGACACGGAGCCCGCTTGCCCAAGATCAGCATCCCTTCCTTCTCGGGGAAGCGAGAGGATTGGGAAAGTTTCCGGGACCTCTTCCGCGCGCTCGTCCACGACAATAAACAGCTCACCGACGTGGAGAGGCTGTTTCATTTGAAATACTTGGTAGACGGAGACGCCAAGGCCGCTCTCGACACCGTTCAGACCATCGGTGCCAATTATCCAACGGCCTGGGCCTTACTCGAAGCGCGTTTCGAGCACCGCCGTCTTCTCATCCATGATCATATCACGGCGCTCCGTAACATCAAGTCTCTGAAGGAAGAGTCAGCTCGAGGGCTTCAGGGTCTCCTTGACACCCTGGGAAAACATCGAGATCAGCTGGAAGCTCTGGGTCGCCCTGTGTCTCAGTGGGACGACTGGATTGTCTCCTGCGCGATGACTGGCATGGATCCGACGACCCGGCGCGCGTGGGAGGACGAGATCGAGCAACTGGAGACCGCTGGCACGGACGCCACGGCGGAAGTTGCCACTTTTGCTGCCTTGACGACTTTCCTTCGCCAACAGTGCCGCGCGCTCAGCTCCGTCGAGGCCTCTCGCCCTGCTCGTTCAGCCAACACGGCCAGCATGCGCTCTTCGGCCCTCCCGTTTCCTGGACGAAACTTTAGAGCCCTTGCTACCAGTGGCTTGCTGCCGCCATGCCCGTCGTGCAGAGAGTCACACTACCTGGGTCACTGCGCGCAATTTCAAGGCCTTGACGCGCAGGCCCGGCGACGCATGGTCTATCAAAGGCAGCTATGCTTTAACTGTCTGAGACCAGGCCACACAGTAAAGTTCTGACCTTGACGGTCCGTCTGCCAGCAGTGCAGGGAGCCCCACCACAGTCTGCTGCACGAGAGCAACCATCGGCGCAAGCCTGAATCGGATCAGCGTCCCTCTTCGCCCAAGAAGCCAAAAGTCGACCGCGCGGGCCTGTCCGCCACCGACTCACAGCATCAGGGGCCTCCATCGTCCTGACTCGCCGTACTTCCGACCGCTCTTGTCCAGCTAACCGGTCCCACCGGCCGACGAGTCGCTGGTCGAGCTCTCCTTGATGCGTGCTCTGAGGTTACACTCATCTCCATCCGGTTGGCCTAGCAGCTCGGCGCAGCGCTAGAAGTCAACGAGGCGAGCATTCATGGGGTTGGGGGAGGGTTGACCATCCCTTCGAGAACCCGAGCGCATCTATGCCTTGACACTAGAGAGCATGCACCGCCAATCCACCTGACAGCGCTCTGCCTGCCGCGGCTCGGGCTCACCTCTCCGTCTGCCCCCTTGCACCCAGCCGTGATGAGACAGTGGCTCGATCTTGAGCCTCTGGCCGATCCAGCGTTTGGCACACCTCGCCGTGTAGACATTCTGCTCGGAGTCAACGTTTACCACCGCCTCATCGAACCAGGTTACGTTCAGCGTGACGAGCTCGTCGGACAGCGCACGGCTCTTGGCTGGACTCTTGTCGGCCGTGCCCCTGGCCTGGGCTCGAACGCCCTCATCGAAGGCACAACTCTGCACACGAACACCCAGTCGCCCTGGGATCAAGAGCTGGCTGCGCAGCTCCAGCGATTCTGGGAGATCGAGGAGGTGCCACATGTCAGCCGCCGAGCGCCTGAGGATATGGAATGTGAGCGAATCTTCGCCGATTATCATCGCGCTGACGACGGGCGTTACATTGTGCGACTTCCACTGAAGCATGACGCTGTGCGTCTCCTTGGTGACAGTCTGCAGGGCGCCACCGCTGGCTTGCGCTCGTTGCATCGTTGGCTGCAGCGGACTCCCGAGACGGCTTCTGAGTACGCCTGGTTCATGGCAAAGTACATTGCCCTCGGTCATATGAAGCCCCTTACTGATGACCAACTCGCTGCATCGCACCGTCTAGTGCACTATATCCAACATCACGGCATTTGGCAGCACGGTGACCAAGGTCGCAAACTGCGCGTTGTTTTCAACGCGTCGAGCCCGACTTCCAGTGGCTATAGCCTAAACGACGTGCTCCATGCTGGTCCTCGGCTCCAGACAGCTCTCCCCAGTGAGCTCCTGCGTTGGCGTCGTCACCGGATTGCGTTCTGTACTGACGTTCGCATGATGTTCCACCAGATCCTGATTGATGAACGCGATGTCGACCTGCAGCGCATTCTGTGGAGCTCCAACCCAAAGCAGCCACCTACGTACTACCAACTTCTCACCGTTACCTACGGTGCCTCGTGCTCCCCGTACCTGTCACTACGGGTTGTACAGCAGCTGTGCGAGGATGACGGCCGCCGCTGGCCCGAGGCCGTCCCGGTGGTGATGAACGATCGCTACGCTGATGACGTCCTCTCCGGCGCTGATGACATCGGCTCGGCCAAGCGTCTGCGCGACCAGCTGATCGGACTTCTTCAAGCGGGCGGTTTCCCTCTGCGAAAGTGGGTTGACAGCACGCCCGAGCTTCTCGAAGACCTTCCCGAAGACGTCCGCCTCCGTCCTACTTGGGATCAGCTCAGTGTTGGAGGCCTCGTCAGCGAACTGGGCGTAGGCTGGGACCCGCCCTCGGATTTCTTCCGTTCGACGCCGCCCGTTGTCGAATCTCAAACCACGAAGAGATCCATGCTCGCCGCGCTCGCAGGCTTGTTCGATCCGTGCGGCTGGCTTGCCCCGATCGTGTTGAACGCCAAGCTTTTACTGCAAGACCTGTGGCGCGCGCGCTTGGACTGGGACAAGAACGTACCGTCCTCCATGACTCGCCGCTGGACCGCTTTCACCGCCGAGCTGTAGGCCATTTCCGGGTTTTCTCTGCCTCGTTGGATTGGTATGTCTCCGTCGTCGAATGTCCAGCTGCACGTGTTTTCTGACGCCAGTCGCCGTGCTATGGCCGCTGTTGTATATTCGTGGCTGCGGTCTTCAGATGGGCCCGCTCTCTGCCACATACTTCTCGCTCGTACTAAGCTTGCGCCCATCCGCGCGCACAAGCCGATGACCGAGCCAGCCAGTCGCATGACCATCCCACGTCTAGAATTGCGAGGGGCCCTCATCGCCGCCAAGCTTCTTCGCTCAGCAGCCAGCGAGTTGGGAGTCACGATCGAGCACTGCCACGCTTGGTGCGACTCTCAAATTGTGCTCCACTGGATACGCTCCGATCAGCCGGCCAACAACGTGCTCGTCGACAACTACGTCGCTCAGATCCAGGAGGTCCTGTCACCCAGTGCCTGGCGATACTTGCCGTCGCAATCGAATCTGGCTGACTTAGCCACCAGAAGTGCCGACATTAGTGGCCTCCGACAGCAGCCCCTGTGGTGGAGAGGCCCCACGTGGCTGGCCCAGGACGACAAGTCTTGGCCCCAGGAGACACTGCCTCCGCCCACGCCCACGCTCTCACTCTGCTGCGCCTTACGTGCGCCTGAATCTGACCTGCTGCAGCTCTTCTCGAGCTTGCGCGCCCTACTGGGCCTCCTCGTGCGCGTTCGCCGATGGGTGCGACACCGCTTGCAGCGCATGCCCACCCGTTCTGTGCTTTCGCCGTTGACGCCGTCTGAGGTTCAGGACGCTTTCCTGGCCTGCGTTCGGTTGAGTCAATCGATGACGTTTGGGGATGAGTTGGCACTCCTGCGGAAGCGTGAACGTCTTCTGAAACGGAGCCCTTTGACCTCTCTTGCCGCCTTCCTCGATGCTGACGGTGTTCTGCGTGTTGGCGGGCGGCTCGATCACTCATCGCTGTCTTACGAAGAGAAGCACCCTCCCATTTTTAGCGGAACATCGCCGCTCGCTCGACTCGTGGTCTCTTGGGCTCACGCACGCACCCTCGACGGTGGATATCGCGTTACCAGCGCATACGTCTCCAGGCGTGCCTGGATTCTCGGCGGGCCACGCCGAATCAAGGCTCATATTAGAGGGTGCGTTATCTGTGCTCGGTTACAGGCGCGCTCTTCAAGCCAGTTGATGGCTCCGCTGCCCGCGTCTCGCGTCACGCCGTCTCGCGCTTTTGGTCGCACCGGAGTCGATTACGCCGGGCCCTTCTCCATGCTTACATCGAAGGGACGGGCGATCCGGACCACAAAGGGCTACATCGCTGTCTTCGTGTGCATGACTACCAAAGCCGCGCATCTGGAGCTTGTCGGCGACCTTTCCGCGGCCGCCTTCTTGGGTGCTCTCACCCGTTTCACCGGTCTTCGAGGCCGACCATCCGAGCTTTGGAGCGACAACGCCACCTGCTTCCGTCGAGCTGATTTGGAGCTCCGCGAGGCGTTGCAGGGCGCAGAATTTAACTGGGACCTAGTCGCCGGGACTCTTGCCTCCCAGGGGGTTTCCTGGCAGTTCATTCCTCCTGGTGCGCCACATTTTGGAGGACTCTGGGAGGCCGCGGTCAAGTCGACCAAGAGCCATCTGCGCCGTGTGTTCGGTTCTCGTCATCTAACGTATGAAGAGTTCTCTACGGTTCTCGTTGGAATTGAGGCCGTGTTGAATAGTCGTCCGTTGACGCCCTTGTCTGGCGATCCCTCTGACCTCGAAGTGCTCACGCCTGGACATTTCCTCATCGGGGCTCCCGTCGATTCCATCGTTGAAGCTACCCCTGCTGCTGAGAATTCGGACCCGCTCACGCACTGGGAGCTCGTCAAGGCCGTTCGCGCCCAATTCTGGACGCGCTGGGGCCGTGAGTATTTAAATACTCTCCAACAGAGGCCGAAATGGAGCGCTGTCCGTCGGAACTTCACGGTGGGGGACCTGGTGGTTCTTCTTGACCCTACGCTGCTACAGTCCAGCGGATGCTGGCCTCTGGGCCGTATCACCCGCATACACCCTGGATCCGATGGACTAGTCCGTGCTGCTGCCGTCAAGACGGCCACCGGCGAATACGTGCGGCCCATTTTCAAGCTTGCGCGTCTCCCTGTGGCACCTGCGGACTCTAGCCACCCTGCGACAGACGATCAAGGGGATCCCCCGGCTTCAGCGGGCGGTGACTAGGGTTTCGCTCTTGGATCAAGGTGGGCGGGATGTTCGGGTTTTCTCACCGACCGAGCGGGGACCCGCGCCCTGCCATGCAACGTCGGTCGCTGCGCTCTCTCCCGGCTCCCCACCTCGTGCGTCACCGCGCTTGGCCGGTGGGGCTCACTCGTGTACGAGGGCTTTGTGAGGACAGTCGCACGCCACACCAGAGAAAGAGAAGAAGAAGACGACGACTACACGCCGAAGCGACTATCTCTTGTGCCTTTTCTTTTGTGTAAAGTGTTGTCCAGCATTTGTAAGCCCATACGAAGTAATAAAGCAGTAAAAACAAACAATCTAATTGTCCAAGTGCAGTAAGAATCGCGTTTGAAATATTCATTTTGGTCTTGAACTCAGCTTCCTTACTTTTTCTATTTTTTTTTTTTTTTTTTTTCATTAACCAGTTTGTGTACCGCGTCTTCAATACTTGGCTTAGCAGTTTTCGACATCTTCCTTCTCTTAACTACTCTCTCCTCTTCTGATTCTTCGCTGCTATCAGAACTTTTAACTGAAGAAGCAGTTGATACGTGTGATATGAAGACTTTCTTCTTAAAAATACTATCCATTTCCCATTAGCAATACACACACACATAAATATACAAGTTTTAAATATGTACATAATTATTATTTCAGTTAAAAAACTTTACCTTCATATACTCAAAATCTCGCCGATCATTGCTACTTTTACCATTGTAGTTTTTTACTTCTTTATATTTTGTTTTCAAGTACTCTAACCTTTGGCGACATTGCTCAGCACTCACGTTATATCCACATTTTCTCATATTTTTCGCAATAGCTTTCCAGCAGTTGGTTTTTAATGCTTCAGGATTTTTGAATAAATAACTTATGTCATCATATTCATGTAACAAGAGAAGTGTCATAGCCTTGTTCCACCAAGACACTGAAACATCCAAATACAGCTTTTTATTAAATTAAACACACATAAAATATTTGGGCAAGAAAAGTATACACTTATACTTGTTGATAAATACATGTGATGAACTTACTACCATGTGATTCTTTTACGGTAAGCATTTCATCACGTGTCATTTCACTTTCGTATTCTACATTGCCAATCAATTTTTTGCTAAAATTTTTCTTCGTTTTGTTTTTTGTGATACTTTCTGCTAGGTAAATTGCATCTATATTCTCATCATCATCGTTATCGTCATTTGAGGAATCTACATTAAGTTGAACGCTTGCAGATGAGAACATGGAAGAGCCTCGTGACTTTGGTGGGGCCTTTTTCGTTGTAACTAGTGCCGATTTGTTTGAATCATCGCTTTCATCTGTGGATGATATTTCGAAAGACTTGTCTTTCATTTTTGATGTCTGTCCTTCTTGCATGCCCTTAACATTCATTAATAAACAGCTTCGAAATTGTGGGTCTAAATAATAGACAGGTTATGTTAGCATTAAGTAAACTATCAAGTCGCAATTACTTTTAGAATCTAGCTCAGCGACGTAAGTCCGAATAAAATCATTAAGTGGACGAAAAAATAAAATTATACGTACCACTTCGAGCTTCCTCAGCAGTTCTTTGGCTCACATCCACCACAAAATGCTGGCCTGTTTCAGGATCAGTTAATCGCACATCTATTTTATCAGAATATATTTAAATTAAAAGAAGCTTATGCGTCAGTAGTGATTATCAAATGATTTGCATGACAGAAGAACAAAGTAACGAAGCAAAGGACCGAAATGCGATGTACGGCGTATACTGTCAAAGGCTAATAAACATATATATACGAACATAATTAGAGGCGCGCAGCGCTGCCATCGACGCGAACGGTCGGCGCTCTCGCAATCGTAGGTTTCGGAACGCTCCATTTTAATTTCGCGAGAAAATATCGGAGCGTTTCGATTTCCTTTGCGAGTCTCGAGACAATAACGGAATACATCCATGGAACATGAACAGATATGATGTCAAAACCAAATTGTTTGAATTCATATAGTAGTTCAGATCGCTTGTAAAACGATAATAATGATATGTATGACAGCTACAAATACTAATACATAGCATTTTTTTTTTTTTTTTAATACTTATTTATTTCACATATAACAAATTACATATTTTCCCTTACTTGGATATTTTTTCAACTCTAAACATTTGCAGTGACTTTTTAAAAAAAAAAAACCACTCGATGATGGTGTATATTTAGCCAGAGCAAGCACTAAAGTTAAAGATATTATAAAATCTTTAAGAAATTAGCAATCATGTAGATTATGTCCCCATATCAAACAATCTTTTGTGACTTTATATGGGCGAGTTTAATATCGTATGGCTGCATACAGTGTGCGAAGTGTCTGATTCCAGTATCATATGACAAGTACACTTCAAAAAACTAAGATGTGAATGTTGAGACCTTTAACAAAAGTGAAACATAAGAGCTGCTTGTTGTTAAACTTCATAAGGATTAAATCTAAATAAAATTTAATTTTTTTGTCTGTATTGCTTTTCCCTTAAGCTTAATATTTTCGTTGTCTTTTTAAAATTGTCAGAATTTCTATTGTGTTTTATTTTCAAATTAAAGATTATGTTTAGCAAATGTTAGACATTACTTCATTCGTGTGGTTTATTTATTTTTTTTTTTTTGCTTAGAAAAACGGTAAGAGTTTTATTGTTTATCTACTTTCTTTCCCGTTTGAGTAACAATGTTTTTTTTATATACTTTTAGGCAACTTAATTATTCCTCGATAATTTTACACTATTTTATGCGCGATTATTGTAATATTTTAAGCTCCCAGGAAAAATTTTTAAGTTTCACTAAACTTTTGGGGAAGTTCATGTTTGGCCAAACGTTAACCAAGCAAACTAAACATGGGCAGTAAAAAACACACCAAGCTTGGAGTTTGGCTAAAGAATTTGTCTTAAGATTAGCTCATGTGAATTTTCATTTAGTGGCACAAACGGCCAGAGTTTTGTTTAAATAATACAATGACGAAAAATCAGAAGGCAGTGGGTACTTGGGTACCCAAATAAGAAGTTGTACTTCAGTAAAATAACATGGCGGATAATATTATTACAAATATATATATACACGTCCAAAAAAAATGTTGTATATAAAGGTGGTGCAGTTCTGTACAATTATAAATAATATATTATAGCATGACACGATACAAACAAAATTTGTAGGCTGGCCAGTACAATACAATGCTTTTTCATCGACTCTTCCAATGGTTTTAAAACAACTTCCTAAAAAAATAAGAAACATTCTTAAAAAATAGCAGATCATTCAACTGTACCCTTTTTTACATATTTAATTTAAAAAATTCGCAATTTGATATGTAACCAAAAAAAAAAATCATTACAAATTGCAATTATAAGTTCAGTATAAGCCTTCCGAATTTTGGTTTGCATGAAAAATTACTATTAGATAAACATGTTTAATTATCAACTTTAAGCAGAAATTCACCCCTTCTAACTATGTGATAAGCTCTTTAAGTCAAAAAACCACCTTAATTATAAAGGAAACACTGTGAAAGAAGAAAACGGAAAATTTATTAATGTATTTATACAAAATAAACTTTTTTTTTAATTATGAAAATTAAAAAAAAAATATATAAACAATTATTTACTTATTTTTTAAGTAACAAATTAATGATAAGTAAATAAATGTTTATTATTACATATAAAAGCTGCTGTGCTAATATACGCTAATCTCGAAATTTTCTAAATAAACATGTACCTAAAAAATATATTTTATTAAATACATTGTCTATTTATTCAATGAATAATCAAAGCAAATAAATAAACACACAGTAAATAAGAATTCACTTTAAAAATAAGCAACGAACTGTATGATACCATAAAGTAATCGAATATGTTACATCGGACCTGCTCATAGCAGAGTGAGGAAGGGTCTTGGCTAGTGTATAACAAATCGTGGCTTCAAATCTAATTGGAAACATTTTTTTTTTTTTTTTTTTTTTTTTTTTTTTAAATTGGTTCAAAGAACAAGGAATGAATTCAAATTGTGTGTTTTAGTAAGTGTGGTGCTATCATGTTGTGTGGTGTTGTGTCTTGGGAGAATGAAGCAAAATTCACTATCGTTACACTTTTTCTCAAGGTTACTAATCGGAAATCGTGCATGTACTCTGTAGGGCAGAAAGCATCCATAGAAGTATAACTTCGATAATGAAAAATTTATAAGTGTAAATGTTCAAACATATAATATTTAGAAAACATACAAGTAATGTGCATATACAATTAATAAAAAAAGCCTTTTAAGAGATAGTCTCGAACTTCAGCCACTGAGATTCCGTATGTAGCACGAGCACGCTTAACTACTTGGCTAAAATGAAATATTATACACTGTGATAAGAATCACCTAAGAATTTTACCAATACTATGATTTTTTTTCTTATTCAACGTTATAAAATATATTTTTCCTACCTTGGGCGTTTTAAAGAGGCTGATGTGCCCTCGGTAGGCAAATTAAATTTTTTGCCCTTGATAAGAAAAACACTATACGTGACTTGGGCACCAACCTACAACAAGCGTGCCCTTCGGGCGCTTATGCTTGTACTTTGTTCCCTAGTGACGTAATGTACCACTAAAAATGTATTAAAAATATTTTTATGTGAACGTATTTAGTTAAAATTTATCATATGTAAAATAAGAAAAAGTACACACAATGTTAGCAGATTTATTATAATAACAATATTTATTGTGAACCATATGCTTGACAATACACTAAAAAAATTTTGTTTTACATATACTTAATTTCAAGTGAATATATTTAAGTAGAAATCTTTTTAGAAAAATTGTATAGTTAATTTTATAACATGTAATTAGAAAAGTATAGGATTGGTAGGATATGTAGATGATTCGTATCACAGTACGCACCATCTCGTCGTCGTAGCTGAGCGGTGAAGCATGCTTGTGTCATATGCAGAATTCCAGTGGCTAAGACCATCTGCCATACGGTTTTTTAATAAGAAAAATACGTACATATCTTGTATGTTGTCTTAATAATAAATGTATTGGAAATTGATGAAACCAACTTAAATCTCTATATAGGGCCTTAGATAAAGGTCAGAACTTTCACCTGCATTTTAAACGTAGATACGTTTACACATACGTACATAGATACACACTACTGTTCGTAGTATTTATTGAATGGTGTGTGTGTATGCGTATGTGTGCGTGTGTGTGTATTAATATTTGAATCTTAATTCCAATGCTGCTATAATATAAGGTCGAATTAGCTAAAAAAACGTGAAAATTGTCGATGATTCCTATTGCCACGAAAACATTTTTCCGCCTTCTAATCTCAAAATAGCACCTTCGCCGCTTGATTCTGAGTTCTCAGGCGGAAAAATATTATACGAAACTCGTTCGAAAAGGCTTCTTTACGAACCTTGTTACGGCCCTCGCCTTTGGCTCATGCCGTAAACCTCTCGGTTCGTAAATCAAAGCCTTTGCAAACTCGTACGTAATGTACCATTTAGATCGTTTGACAAATCCATCTAGATAAATGTTTAGTTAATTAATAAACAACCAGTTTTTTTGACATAAGTGGTGGTGAACCGATGCCTTTTTTTCAGTCAACGGAGCTCTGAAATGTAATTGACGGTCCACGGATGCTTTTTTTGATGCTATACGTAATTTGGATTGCTCATTACGGAAAAAAACTGAAATTGTAATTGCCTGATCAATGTTATAATTGTTTTTATGAGATTTTTTAAAATTAATTCTTTTAATTCAAGGATTTTGAATCATCCACCATGCTTATTTACTTATCACGTCAAAGTTCTCTGACATTTCATGGTTATAAGCTTTTCATCTTTATCAATATATTTATATACAACGATACCTAAGACAAGATGTGTAAGGGTGTGTGTTTGTGTGATCATGTAAATGTATGTGTATTTTACGTTTAGTTTCTTTTATTATGAGTTCAGATATGGATAAGGTAATGCAGTTAGCTACTTTTGTATTAACTAGGATATGTTTTGAAAGATTTTGGATAACAAGGTTATGGGGCCTGTAAATCTGAGGTTACTATGTTTTTGAAATTGGAAGCTTGGGTTAAAGTTTACTTTTCAAGTTCTTGGATATCTAGAGCCGCTTCTTAAAAACCTTCCTTAAGCAACTACCCTGCTCGTTTTTATACGGAAGAGAGAGAGAGAGAGAGAGAGAGAGAGAGAGAGAGAGAGAGAGAGAGATAGAGAGAGAGAGAGAGAGAGAGAGAGACCGAGTAAGCAAAATAAACATCAGCATACGTTCATTTGTAAATACATATTAATATATTTAGAATCAACATGGTAGCACAACGGTAAACTTACAGTTTTTCCAATTACTGGAGTTGAGCAACGTTTTGTACGGTTAGTAATAGCATGGATAACCGTTTAAGGTGTACCGTTTAGCCTGTGCTGTAAATTTTTGAGGGTTGGTGAACTGTTTCTCTTAGCACTTCATCAGCGTTATCAGGAAGTGTGCAGGAGTTAGTCTTAGAGCTCATGAGTAAGTAGTAGTGTTCCTACAAGAAACAATTAAAATAAATGTTCGCGTTGCTTTTTTCGGAAAAAAGGCTCTATAAGTTGTGTGGAGAAGCTAGGCGGTTTTCGATGGCTTCGGATATTTTTTGATTGAGTTTAAAAATATTGGTAATAAGCTTAAGGTACCCCATTTTTCGTAGGGTAAGGGAGGTTGTACGAAAATTCCTGCCCTTACAACTATATAATATAGACAGAAAAAAAGTATACATATTTGCATGTAAATATATACCAGTGGGGCTTTGTCGACCGACCCAAATTTTAAATATCAGTTAAAGGCCTTATTATTTCTGTTTGCCTTTGAAAGTTGAAAAAACTCAAAAATCGTGCACTTTTATATACAAATAAAATTTTACAATTACAAGACAAATCGAGTAAAAATTTCAATTTTCCCGCACCAACAAAAATTGGTGTAGAAGAAACAGTAATTACATTCCATTAAAAAAAAAAAAAAAAAATTTCTTATTGGTAGCCCAGGAGGTTAAAAAAAAGCCGTTTTTTGATAAAACGTGAATTCATTATTTTATTTATCGTAAAAAAAAGTATCATTTATAGCATGGACTGGTATAGCATTAACATTACTTCAAAAAAGAGGGCTACCAGCAAGGTCCACGGTTTGAATATTCCATAAGATTATTCATTGTTTCTTTTTTTTTACAATAATAATACTATGTCATGCTTCTATACATATTTAATAATGTAATTTGAAAATGTATTGAAAACTTGAGAGAGACAAAGAACTAGTTCGGTGTAGCACTATCTCAAAGGTGGTGTAAAAATGTGTTAACAAACTATACAGATACAATAATTATCAAGGGAGTGGTGAAAAATGTCTAAAGAAAGCTAGAATAAGTATGAGAGCATTGCTTACACTATGCAATATATGAATTATAATTTTCTAGGTAGGCTTTAAGGTAAGAGGCAAAAGGTTTAACTTGAAATCTAATACTCTTCCTCAAAATTAGAGTTGAGTAATTTATATAACTACTTTAGCTTTAGTCCTAAATTATGAGTCACTTAATTTCATATGTCAAAAAGTAACATATACTGCGTGTAAATATTTTTATTAAAAGAAACGGAACTGTCAAAACAAAAGTTTAATTAGAAAGTTTTGTTGAAATTCATGATATTTTTGTTACAATTGAACATAAAATTTCAATTACACCTATAATATTAGAAGCAATTTGAGTAATTTATATTTCACACTTTTTTCTAGTGATAATGAGAGTGGGAATTATGACTTATTACAACACAATAATGTCAGAATTAGGAAACATTTAAAGCAAATTGTGTACAAAAATTATAATAATTAAAAAGAAGGTGTAAGATTATGTAATCATAACAATTGATAATGACGAATTTTAAATTTTGAGTGTCATGAATGGTAAAATAAAACAAAAGAAAAAAAAATATTTTGGAGAAAAATTAGTCGTTGTATAGAACACATACAAATAAAAATGGTATTCATAAAAAACAAAAAAATTAAAGAAACAAGCTGTTATAGCGATCATTCTTCTACAAAAGGAAAGTCATCATTTATATTTGATTTATAGTGAAAAGTATTATCAAAATTGTTTACACGAGATTTAGGTGTCATGTAAGAAACCTGACCTGAAACTTTCAAATTATGGATAGCTTTTATGTTCTCTCATTATATTTGCACTAAATAATGCGAAAGAGAAAACATCATTTTAATATTAAAAGAAATATTTAAAATAATTGTAATTTTAACAGTTCCTTTGATTTATTACTATACAGACTTTAAGCAGGTAAAAATATTCTTCCACGCTTACAACAATTGAGTTTGTGTCATTCAGAATTATTTACCTAAATTTTGCACATTAAAATTTAGTACGTATTTATTATACAACACTACTGTTATGACTCAGTAACAATAACTTGGGTACGTCGAAAAAGAGTTCGAAATATTTGAACAATAGGTTCACTTAACATAGTGTCTCCTAAAAAGTTGGAGCGTTTGATATTAAAACAAATTTTAAATTCACTTTATTTTTAACGAAGCATAGAACGTTACGCTGGCATGCTTATTGAGAAATTTTTTTTAAAAGTAGACAACGTATAACAAGATTCTTACAAGATCACAAGATAAAAAGCCGAATATGATACGTTACTATTGCATTACATAAGATATAAATTCAAACAGTAGGTCAACGTTACTTTGGCGTACACCACTTCATACATATCACTCGATAAATCCTCCTACCACGACGCAGGGTCAATGGTTTAAAAGAAAAGTATACTATTAGTCTAAGCAAATAAGGCAAATAAAGTACATTATCGACATCAGTAATTTTCAGATAAAACAAGAAGAAACTGTTCATGATTTTCACGAGAGAATCTCTTAACTCGTGAATCAAGGCGATAGAGCAGCCAAAATAGCGGGCGCTTCCAAGAACATTCCTGTACACCAACAGCCTGATTCCAAGTTGTATTTAAAAATGGTTGGCCGTGAAGCATTTAGGCGAAGCCAATCCAATGGATTCAAGGCCAACATGAATTAGAAACATTACAAAAACGTTTCTCGTTGCTTTACAGGTAGCTTTTAAGGCCGAAGAATTCGAAAAAAATTGTATACCCCAACCCTCACACTACCATGAACCATCAGGATTGACACATGTACCTTGCTGAACAGTTAGACCCTGCAACAAAACCAAATCTATCATCACACCCACAGGGCAGACAAGAACAATTTTCACATTTTCAACCTAATCAAACTAATACACACTATGTTGAATTTTACTGTCCCAACACTTACAATCGCAGTAATGTATCTTACTATTATAATTTTAATGATACACAAAATTTTCCAACTACGTTTTATTCAGACGAAAAAATTGTATTACACCCTGCTCTATAATATCGAAATAACGACTCCACTGATCAACGACTTTGAACGACTCATGGAAAAGTCTTCAAAACCTTGGCCTTACACATCCAATACAACACCAAATTAATTATTAGCAAATTCGGATTGTCCCTTTGACACAAGCTTACTGAAATGTGTATTTGGTAACTCGTCTAATTATCTATTGGGAAATTACCTCTATACTTGGAAGAACGTTCAGACACCACGAGAATCACGAAACGATACTAGCTTTTGCTCAAGTTGAAATTCTTTCAATAATCAACAAAATTTCAGAGCAAATTTTCCTAAACGAAGCCATCCTTTGAACAGGAACGGTGCTCGTCACCCACATGCAGCTGTGAGCCAAGACCTGAACCAGCGTCCACTGACAAACCAATTTGTGCCATTGCCCGAGTGTCCGTTTAATCATAGATATAGGAGCTGACGTCAATGCTATAAAAATATTTTCATTACTACCAAATGTTATTATAAATACTGATACAGAAATTGCTTTTATTGAATTAACTTATTAAAATATCGTAACGTTAAACATATTTGATAAAAATCTCGTTTTTCACGTCTTCTCACAAGAAACACCCTTTAGTGAGACAAAAAGATTATAAAACTTATTTACAGCTGAAGAACAGACCAGGCTTTCTTATGACATAGGAGCTTTGATACTTAGAAGAAATACTATAAGTCCTATTGTATTTGTAGGAAGAATTGCAACAATAAGCAGCAAATAACGTGGACTTTAATTGCTTGATGCAACGACAGAATATTCAAGTAAAGAAAATAATTTTCACGAATTTGTAAATAATATGAGCATGAATAATGAAAACTCAAAATATCTGACAACTTCTTAGCAGTTTAAACCTACAGGAGTAACCTTTGGTCAAAATCGTGTATACAATATTTCGGCCAGAATAAGAGTTCCTATAGCAATTCCTGTGAAGCAAACCAACAGCCACAGGCAAGTATACCTGTACTTAATAAAAACTACTACCGGTAAATTCATAGGTTAAGCAGCAGTAACGTACAATAAGGACCCCTGTTTCACGATAGCTGTCAACACTAGAGATGAGCCAGTAGAAATCGAGATATCTCCGCGAAATCTCGTACCTTTTCATTTAAATGATCCAGAAAATCTTCTCGACTCACATTTTAGTGATGTTGTTCCCAACACAACAGCAGAGGAAATAGTTAAACATATGACGGAAAAACTTTTCCGGCATTATCTTAATAAGAAAAGTTATAAACAACTTAGCCAAATAGTAAAAAAAGTATTCCCATTTATTTTATTTTAAAGTTGATACTGCTCCAAGTACATCAAACACCTTAGCCAAATAGTAAAGAAGTGTTCCCATCTATTTTATTTCAAAGGTGATGCTGCTCCACGTACATCGTATATACGACATAATATACCAACAACTGACAATAAACCTGTTTTAACTAAACAATATAGATATTTTCCTGCTCTGCAAAAGAAAGTTAGAGATCAGATCGATGAATTATTACAAGAAGGAACCATTAGCTACTCTTCCAGCCCATACAACAGCCCACTATGGATTCTCCATAGAAGACCCGGATCCTATGGAAAAATGAGAGATTATCTTGTCATAAATTACAGAAAATTAAACGCTTAGGCTTTCCCTGATACTTACCTATTGCCAAATATTACAGAGATATTAGAGCAAACTGGGGAGTCAAAAATTTTTTCAGTATTCGATCTAGCTAACGGATTTTATCAAATTGAAATGTCTCCAGAAGATCACCATAAAACAGCTATTAGTACACCATATGAACACTACGAGTATACAGGTATGCTATTTGGATTATGCAATGCACCAGCTACATTCCAAAGACTCATGGATTCTGTATTATTGGGATTGCAAGGCACAAAACTATTTATATTTTTAGATGATATTTTAATATGTGCTAAGACTTTAGAAGAATATAAAATAAAAGTGAAAAAATTATTTAATAGACTATCAGATGCTGGTTTAAAATTACAGCTAGATAAATGCAGATTGTCAATTCCTGAGGTGACATATTTAGGACAGAAAATAGGTGGTTATGAAGTAAAACCCGATTTCAAGAAACTCAAAGCAGTTAAAAATTCCCCAACACTAACAAATTCTACGAAAATTTGAGAGTCTGTAGGACTTACAGGATATTATAGACAATTTATTTAAGATTATGTTGAAATTGCAGAACCTTTAACCCTATTATTACGAAAAAGTCGAAAATTCGATTGGACTAAAACTAAGGAAAAAAGCATTGAAAAATTAAAATCAGCCTTGTGCTTGCATGTGTCGATCTCGATAAACCATTAACTCTAATTATCAACGCATCCAACTTAGCTCTCAGTATTGTTTTAAGTCAAGGAGAACTAGAAGATGACCATCCTGTAGCCTACATGTCTTGTACTCTTGATAAATTCAAAAGAAATTACTATACTACTGAAAAAGAGTGTTTAGCAGTAATAATCACAATGAGAGAAACCTAGCGCGTAATCGGTCCTTAAGGTGGCGCAGTTAAGCTGCTGCATGTTTGGAACGCACGGGACACCAGACTAGCGCTTTAGCTGCACCACTAGACTGGCTTGAGCGTTGAGCTGTTAGGCTAGCGCAAGTACTGCATCATACAGTGTACCATACGTTAAGCATCAGAATAAAATCGTATCTGTATTTATTCGTCGATCAAAATGGGATATTTTTTAATGAATTATGACTCAGAAAGCCACTAGAGTAGAAATTAATATTAAGAACCAATTTCATTATATAAAATAACATATAGTAAATCTAATGCGAAAATTCGGACGCATGCACTTAAATAAATATGCAAAAAAATGAGTTAATGAAAAATAGCACTTCACAAAAAAACTTTTATTAATTAAATACGGTTATGTTTTAAATTTTAATTTTTACTTTAATAATCGATTCGATCACAAATGAAATGCGTTAAAATTTCTCATTCTAATGACTTAATGTTATTATTTATTAATTATTACATATATTTATTTACAGTACGTCTCAAATTATAGCTAATACACAGTTTTAATTTAAAAATTAACAATTTGTACCGCGTTACAATAAAATGTTTACCATTTTTTTTTACTGAGGTAGCTGATGGCATAAATGGAATATCACTTTGACGAATTGTTCTGTCGTTTGGACGGTGACGCTCAACTTGATATGCATTAACGCTTGCATCAAATATAATTTCGACATAAGATTCAAAGTAAAACTTAACACATTCTTCGATCTTTCTTTTTTTTGTTAAGGAATTTTCTTCTGGTTCCATTACTTTTTTTATCTTGCACAACCGCCGAAATTCTATTTCGATCTCTTTTAAATTAATAATATAGTATTCGCCAGTCATAAAATAAACTCCATCGATAGTTTCAGAAGTGTAATGCTCTTTGGATGATGATGATGAATCATCGGGTCCCCAGATTATACTGTTTTCTTTTGACAAAATGTCTATTGAATTACACATTTGTAAAACTTGTTTCGTTGCGATTGTTTTTAACAAGTTTACTCGTGAACTGCTCGCTAAAGAATTTTTTTTATGTCTCTATGTCGCGATTCGTATCTCATAGCCATAAAATGTGCGCATGAACCAAAATCTAGTAAAATGTTTGCATAGTGGATTCAAAAATGAAACTTAGGTTTCAACGGTCCGATAAGTTTAACATACAGCTCATTGAGATTTTTAACTAGCTCTTAACTTTTTTATTTTATCTACAGTTAAATACGGGCACATAAGTATCGCTGTAATTTTTCCTAGAATCAAATACATTTTCCATAATTCTTGAACTTTTTCATTTTTAGGCGGAATTAAGTGCCCAATCATAACTCCTAGATATCTAATAAGACACCACATTTCAGAGGCAGACAATTTCATGTTTAACTTTTCTTTATTTATATTTTTGGCAATTTGAGGCAGTTTGTTTGAATCATTTGAGGAGTATGAAAAATCTCTAATTAGGTTATTTAATTTTTCTAAGGTAAATATTTTTTCAACATATATAAAGTTGTACAAAACGCCTCTAATAACATATACGGCAATCCCTTCTAGGAGATCGTGCATTACGTCGAGTCTATTTATAGGTGCCAATATAAAAGTTGTTTACATTATTAAAAAATCATTGTTCTTTAATATCCGTCTCTATACTATTAGACTTTTTGATATCGTTCTCATAGTTAGTAACATTTCTTAACTTGGTAACATTTTCTACGTACATTTCTGAGCATTTCGTTGATGAAACACTGCAAATCCGACAGTACACATGAGCTCTAAATGACTCTACGAAGCCACATATACTATTTATACCGAGATTATCACCAGCTAAGAGAACAAGTTGGAATTTGATGTTAATTTTTTTACGGTCAACTGTTATAAAAATTCCCTGGCTTTGAAGAAAGTTTAATTCATGTACCAAATTATTCAAAACTTGCTCATTCGTTGATTTTTTTTTATCTTGTACTCTAATTATCATATAAAAAAGTATCGAATGTTATCGAGAGGCTAAGTTGCGTGGAAGACACGCAATAGAAGCGTAGACTACCCCAAATTTATTAACTCCAGCATGGCTTCCTAATGGGCTACCAACCTCTATCTCATCGTAATGAATATATCAAGGAAGTATATTCTCAACTGTAGCATTTTCAAAATTATGCAACCAATATTTTTCTTGTGTTACGTTTGATATTATTTTTTTTCCGTTGATAAAGTTTCCATGTAATGTTTAATTTTAGCAAATAAACCAGGTATCTCTAAAAATAGTTTTAGCGAATGTGCCAATGGTACGTACATAATATTCAAGTCTTTTGCGACAAATTTACTCCCGTTTTCACATTCAACTTCTTCAAAAGTTTTACTAATCGTGTGCTGTATTGGTGGTATATAGCCCTTAATATTAAGAGCATTAAATCGATCCGATTCGGATAAAACGTTATTTAATACATCACCGTGGATTCTAAGTGTTTCGTCAATCATTGTTATCATTTTTTCTTTATTATTGCACGGTTGTATGATTTGAATAATGTCATTACGTAACGATGGCAAGAAAAAATTTCTTAAAAACTCGCATAAAAAGCTAATAATAGTATCGACAATTTTTCGGGGGAAACTTGGCTCAGCGTACAAACGCAAAATGAAGCTTAGCAAAAAATTTTTAATAATATTAGTATTCGTTGTTCCACGTTTTTTATAGCTAGCAAACAATACAGTTAATATAATTTATTTGTTTAACATGCAAGAAAAATGTTTAAATACTTAATTACAGTTTTGTACATAAGTGCATAAAAAATGAGCTTATCAAACTATAGTTACTAAATTTTTTCTAGTTTATCTTTGACTGCAGTTACACTTGAGTATTCTTTAACAATAAATGCTGGAGATATATTTGCACCTAAGTGAAATACATATAACTGAATAAATGACCACACAAATTCTACTATACGCGACCATGAATGCAACGCTGTGCATGCTTTAAAACAATCATCTAAAGTGTCTATAATACTCTTGTATTCATGTTTTCGATTACCTATTACTAAAAGTGTACTTTGTGGTTTGCTGTAAGACCCAACAAATATTAAAAAAGGGTGATGAGGCAGATCTAAATCAGTCAACTGCTTTAAGAAGTTTGTTTAGCACGAGTCAACTTCTGCAATGTTCTAATAAAAAAAAAATATGTTATTGTTTTAACTTGTTGACAATGATTTTTAAAAATTATTTTAATTACTTACTGCCACATGATGAATAAAGTGAGTAGATATTTCTTGCTTTGAAAACGTAATAATGCCTCTTTCCTTGTGCTTTAATGTTTTTGATACGTTAAAGAGGGAAGGTAGCACAAAAAAAGCTATAGTACTGTCAATTTCTGCCAATTAATATGTAATTAATTCAAATAAGTTAGTCTGTAACACGCTTCATAAGCAAATCAGTTTAAACATTATACCTTTTGTCCAAGTTTCTTTATTTCTAGCAACAAAATCTTTTACAGCAGCAGCTCTTGACGTTTTGGCATGTTTAACAATAGCTTCTGCCAAACGTGACCATTCAGAGACAAAAACAGAATTAATATTGGTGCCTACACTTTCTGGTATCTGTTTATTATTCACAAGGTCTGTAATGATCTTGTTAAAATCTAACTGAAGCTGGAACAGGAATAAATGATTGACCAAAAATTATTTTTAATGAGTTGAAGATGAGTAAAATAATACTAACTAGCGATATAGGTGAAGGATCATTAAGGCATTTGAATGTGTTTAAATAAGAGTTAGTCTTAATGACTTTTTTTTTGTTAACAGTTTGTATTAAAATTTGGAGTCGTTCCTCAAATGAATTTTCCCAAGTCGTTGAAACAAGACTCACATTAAATGTACTTCTATCATCAGACATTAAACAATCCAACGTAGAATTGATAGCAACTGAAATATTGTCAAAAAAGTGGTTAGGTATAAATGAGGATGCAAAACTGTTGAGAAAAAAGATAACCTTAGTTCACACGCAAAATTTTTGCCAAAAAATTCAGTTTGGACTTTGTCTTACCCAAAGATATATCTTCTGTACTATTATTGCTTATTCTGGTATTTTTTTCTGGTATCATTCCAGCATAGCTTAAATCTTGACGTTTACGCTTGTAGGCTTGGTACAGCTTTCCAGAGGCTGGTACTTCATTTCCCAAAGCATCTTCGTGATACCCTTTATACCATTCGTTAACGTCAATAGTGGGAAAGAGTTCTTTGATATCAAGGACTATCTTTTGAAATCATTTTTTGTCAACTCTATAGAAAAAAAATTTGTTATGCACATTGCTGTAACTAAAATACACTTAGTGTAATGTATATCTACGGAAAAAGAGTTAAAACTGTATTTCGCATGCTAAGTTTAAGCCTAAATATTTTTAATAATTATATTTAGATACAATATCGACAAGTTGAAAAATGACGGCTAGTATCCACGTTTTTACATGTAACTTTGGAGTAAAAGTACAATAACCATCCACTGTGTAATTATGTGCTATATTGGGGCAAACTTACTTGTAGTCCTGAGTATTTTCCGACAATAGTTTCTTCGTTATAAAATCTTTCAATAGTTTTTCATTTACTACCGTTTTCCTTTTAAATGAACCTAATATAATACATCCATCCAAATCATTTTCTAATTCATAATATAAGGCAGTCTTTTTAAATAGATAGTCATTATAATACATTATGTGCAAGTGTAGCCTATAAAGTACATTAGGCTATTATACTATAATTAGGTGAATCAGTTTTCATTGAAAAACAACCTTGCAAACTAACGTCAACTGTTTCTATCTCTTCTTTGCTATGCAGCTCTTCATTATTTTCCACTCTCAATATTTTGTTGACCTTTTCAGTGTCTTCATTACTACACATAATTTGTAATTGTTCAATTTCTACTTGATTCATCGATCGTGTGCGACTATCATAATTTTCTGCACTTGCAGATTCTTGTTCGTATGCGATATTTTTGTTTACTATGCACTGAGCAGTTTTAGTTGAATTTTTGTTAGTTAAGGGTGACGAATTTTTTTTATCATTAGCCTGGTCAATTACGAGTCTTGAAGCCTGCTCTATATCGACTAACATAAGTTGAAGCACTCTAAAGCAAAAAACTTGTCTTCCGACAAGTTATCTGGGTTGGAACAAATAAAAAAATAAAAAAATAGCATTACCCAACATTTTACTCTAAAAACAAAAGATAAACTGTCCTAATACTGTATTGTATCAATATACTCATTACATAAACATCGATTTTTTTTTTTTTATGTAGAATAACAATTAGGACACATGTCATTAACGTGGTACACATCGAACAGAAAATAAACATGTACACTAAAATTCAGTGTAACTTTTTTTCCCAGGACGCTAGAGTAAGCCAAATATAGTGAAAAGTTTTTCAAAACTTAGTGGTAAGTACAAAGATAAACTTTCCTGCAGGTGAGATTGCTGGGGAATAGATTTAGTTGTTAGCACTTATTACAAAACTATCATCAAAGCATATCCCCAAACTAGTCTGACAGCCCATCCCCAAACTGTTCTCAAAGCACATCCTAAAACTGGTTACAAGGCACATCCCAAAACTATTCTTAAAGCACATCTCAAAACTGGTCTTAAAACTGATCTCATAACTTTTGTCAAAACTAATATACAAACTGGTCTAACATTGAAGTTTTTTTTAAATCCCTGTCCTAAGCAATCTGTAAACTCTCATAGTGATCAAATTTAAGCCTTCGTTGAAAGGTGTCAGCAGCTACAGTCAGTATGGATGTAATATTTTGCAGACAAGTCGATAAAACGTTTAAAAGTGCTTCATTAACTTGCGGTTATCAGACAAGGAGTTACAGTCGATTTTTAATACTGTCAACATCTTTTTTCAAGACCATACAAAACCTCAGAAGTCACCGTACAAGCAAGTATTGAGCTTCTACATGTGTGTACTCATCTAGACATTTGCATGGCACCAAACTGGATGCAGCAACTGTTTATTTAGCTTTGTTGGTCACATATCATTGGTGTTATTTTGTAAAGATGAATTGAAACTGCTTTGTTTAAAATAAAGCTCAATGAACAGTTGCTGCATCGAGTTTGGTGCCGTGCAAAGTTCTAGATAAGTACACACATGTGGAAGCTCAATACTTGCTTGTACGGTGACTTGTGAGGTTGTGTATGGTCTTGAATAAGTTGTTAACAGAATTTAAAATCTATAATAACTCCTTGTCTGATTACAACTAGTCAATGAAGCACTTTTAAACGTTTTATCGACTTGTCTGCAAAATATTACATCCATACTGACTGTAGCTGCTGACACCTTTCAGTGAAGGCTTGAATTTGGTCCCTATGAGAGTTTACAGATTGCTCAGGACAGGGATTTTAAAAAAACTTCAATGTAAGACCAGTTTTTAAATGAGTTTTGACAACAGTTATGAAGTCAGTTTTAAGACCAATTTTGAGATGTGCTTTGAGACCAGTTTTGGGATATGCTTCGAGACTAGTTTGGAGATGAACTTTGAGACCAGTTTTGGGATGGACTTACAGACCAGTTTTGGCATGTGCTTTGAGACCAGTTTGAGGATGTGCTTTGAGACCAGTTTGGGGATGGGCTTCCAGACCAGTTTAGGGATGTGCTTTGATACCAGTTTTGTAATAAGTGCTAACAACTAAATTTGTTCCTCACCAATCTCACCTGCAGGAAAGTTTATCTTTGTACTTACCACTAAGTTTTGAAAAACTTTTCACTACATTTGGTTTACTCCAGTGTACTTGGAAAAAAAAAACACCAAATGTCAGAGTTTTAATATTTATTTTCAGTAGACACCTGCTTTATAACATCTAGACACAAATCGTTTTACAAAGAACTTTGTTTCATTTTCCATTTTGAAAAACTTGTTCATTTTAATCAAAAATTTGAATTAAAATATTTTTTACAAATACTACCACTTTTATCATGAAAAAACAAATATTCCAGCATACGGTGACTGATAACAAAAATAAAATTTTTTCCTTATTATTGTAGCCAGTATACTGTTTAAACAAACTTTACTATATCTTAAATCCCCTGTCAACCCGGCAATACATGCTAAACGATTTATGAATATAGTTAATATAGGTGAAAGTTGTTAATTTTTTTAAATTAAACTTATTTCCCTTATTTCATTTAAATAAAGGCAAAAGAAGAATATCACTTATATAATATTAATATAAATGTACTGTCTGATAAAAATAAGGTTATGAGAGTTAAAAAAAGGTCATTTACCATGACACCACTTCAGGAAGTCATCGGAATATGCTGTATATCTTTGAAAGAAGTGATCCATCCTTCAATTAACGTACATCCGCAATAAATACTGAAGCACTATACGTTACATGAAATAGTAATAAAAAGAGTAAGTATTTATATACGGGTTGCTGTACCATATACCAAGTGCTGTACCGTATGTTGGACTGGCTGACGGACTATAGACACATTTGGTAGCTGCACTATGTAAAGTACATAATGACGATCCACACTGGACGCTCAGTTGGCCCAAGTGGTGCAGTTGATGCGCCACTGATATGGTCAAGGGCTGCTTGGTTAATTCGCGCAACGGCTGTACTTGTGGAGCAGCAGACGCGAGAGTTCTTTCTCAGTGCACCATACAACGTTTTCAACACTATTTATACGGACAAAAATTTACAGTTTATGAAGACCATGACCCTTCAACATGGATTTAATCAATAGAAAAACCCCATGAGTTGTCTAAATCGATGAAGAGTGAATCTCCACGGTTACAACTACACCTATAAATACAAATCTGGAAATTTTAATTTAAATGCTCATGCTCCATTGCGTAACTCCGTAGATTCTCATTAAACAAATATTGTAAAAGATTACATGGACTTCAAGGGGGGTGTAAAAGACTTAGAAAAATGTCCACATCCAGAAGTAATAGAAGCAGTAGTTGCTCCAACAGCTCAAGCTTGACAGTGAGTCTAGTAATCGTAAAATATTACATTCTGATGACACAGAAATTCTAGATGCATCGAAAGATGAAGAAAACCAGCCAGCACTGATACCCCAAAGAGAAAAATCTCTTCTTTCTAGCCTCTTGAACACTACACCAGATTTATCATCAATTTTAACCTTAATCGGAAATGAGTCATAACAAGAAGTTATTACTGAAGCCAGTTACTTAGAAGAAGTATTAAGCCCATTAGCACAGTCATCAACTGCGGGGACTTCAACAAATAACAAAATCAAAACTGCACCTCAAAAATCAGTAGTATTAATGTTTGGCTCTGACTTATCAAGTACATCAGAAGATTAAATGATTGTTTAAATAAAACAAAATCTGAAGCTGCAATCAACTGCTCGCAGATCTACGCAGGAAGATGCTTTTTAAAGCAGTTCCAATGAAAATAATGATAAACAATATCCTTTATTTAATAGTTTGCAAAATACAAATTTTCCTGAACCATATTTATATTAGAAATATTACATGCCGCCAGAACTGATAAGCACAATAAGAACAACAGAAAAGAGCGAGCTAGAGTCAACCGAATCAAATGCTTAAAACTTAAAAAGTTTATCTCATAATGCACTAGACCATTCCGATGACTTTGAAAATTCTATAGAAGAAAGAACCTTTTCAATAAGATCGGAATCACCTATAAAATGCTCCAAAGTTGCATCTACGGTAATAAAAGACGGTTTTGATATTGTATAGAAAGGGCTTAATGTTTCTACTATTGAACAAGGAGAAAGCGAAGAAGCCAGAGAAAAAGAAGAAAGGCATGGTAGTAAACCCAATACACCTTCTCGTTCAAGTGCTAAGCAGCAAGAAACATTTATAACACAACGTCACGCCTCAAAACAGAGAAACTTAATACCGTCTACTCGTCCTAGAGCCACATTCTAAATATTAGAACAGCAATGGGATGCTGAACGCAATGATCAAGTCACTCGTAAAAAAAAAACTATAATTAAACCTTTCATAAAAACTGAAATGGATCGCCTCGAAGTATTAGGCACACGACAATGTTTAACATATGCAAAAGACAACATTGCAACCTTCATTTCAGCCGATCTTATACTTAATTCTACTAACGATAAATTGATATTAGATTTAAACTACCAAATGTCAAAACACGAATTGAATGAGACACAATCTTAAGTAGGTGACGTAATAACAACCATTTATAAAAATTAATCAATATTCTGCTTGATTGTTAAAGAAAGAGAAAAAGATGAAATATTACTTCAAGATTTTTACTCATGTTTAGCGGGTTTAGCAAAAGCAACAGAAAACAAAAATATAGTAACATTAAGAATATCCAGAAAGAGTGATATAACCGACAGTTTGCCTAGAGGAATATTGCCCACAGTTATTTTCTTTAATTAGGAATCCTGTCATGTAAACATCAAAATAACTATATGTTTGGGTGAATGTGCTTATTTATCAGACGAAATGTGACAGCAAAAATCAATAAAATGCCACAACAGTCTTTTTGGTAGACATAGAGGCATCAATAAAACTAATAGAAAAGTACGAAAATTGTAATACAGGGAAGTTATAAGAAAAGATATTAAAAATTTTGTACGAAGATGCAAAACTTTCCAAGAACAAAAACTAACACGGATAGGGACAAATGATCGTATAATAATAACTGATACTCCAGCTGAAGTTTTTTAAAATATAGCCATCGATACCGTAGGACTGTTAACAACAGTGTCTGGAAATAAACATACATTAACCATACAAAGTTTAAAGTCAAAATACTGCGTAGCAGTAGCTATACCCAACATCTAAGCTATCACAGTCACAGTCGCACTGGTGAGACACTTCATAGCGTTGTATAAAGTGCCTCAAATAGTGCTCAGTGATAATGGGAAGATTTTTTGGAATAGTATACTAACAAATTTGGCCTAAATTTTTAGTTTTAATCTTAAAACCACTACACCTAACCGTCTCAACTTAACAGTTCATTAGAACGTAGCCATGCCATGCTTGCAAGCTTTTTAAGAACAAAAGCAACAACTAAACAGGACTGGAACAAAATTTAACCTTTTGCTATACTTGAAAACAATAAATCACTGCACATAGCTACCAGGTTTAGACCTCAGAAATTAGAAGTGAGTATGAAAGCTTATGCAATAAGTGAACCTTGGAGAGGAAAATTAGATAAATATGACAACAGAATTTTCGAAATAAATGATTATAATAACAACATAACACTTAAAGCAGACAATGAAAAAATTATTATCAAACTTGTAGATCAAGTAATGCAGTGTTACGAATAAGACTTCCCCAACATGGCTTACCCCAATTCAAGTACGCATAAGACATATAAATCTGAATTCCTTTCTTTTAATACTTGCAATTCACTACTCGTACATGAAGAGTTATTTTCGTACAGTTTTTTTTTTGTAATCAGCAGCCAAGTTTTGCCAGAGCAATTAACTGATATTTGTTACTTCATGGTGGTCTCCGTTATAATTTTATGTTTGTTAATAAGTACATTGTATATAATTAATTAGAACTTAAGTCAATAAAAAGTTAAAATCATAATAATTTTGTAAGGGAATAGTTTGAGTAGTTTAAGTATATATAAATAAATTTCAATTCATTGGTTTCCAAAAATAAGATTTTTTTTGCAATCATTAAATGTTAAAAATATTTGAGATTTATTACCAATCATATCCAAATTGTAAGTCACTATTCGAAAAAAAAGCAAAAAAAAAAATTTTTTTTATCAAATAAAATTTCACAAGACTTTTTTTTACAATTTTTTGTATACTACTTGTTAAAAGTGTACTCTTTGATTGTATTACATACAACTTGTAAACATAAAGCAAAGTTAACGCACGTGCGAAACCATCAACAAAAGATTTCACGTTTTGAAGATGTATTTCCAACCACTGACTTTCAATAATGTTAAGTTTAACAATAGCGCAGTGTAAATTTGTGACAAAAACCTACAGTAAAAATAATGGCTTATAGTTTGGAAAAAGCTTTTCAAACGTGTAAAACATGAATAATAATAAACCTCATAACGTTATAACACAATTTTACGCAGGATTACCAACGATATAATAAAAGCGTGATAACAACACTGCAGTACCTCCTCTAACTTCATTTCAATGGAGCATCTTGGATCCCACAGGAATGTCATACAAAATATCAACGCCATTAAGAAACTTTGTGAAATGCAAAGCATTCACACTTACTGCATAACACTACCAATTAAAACTGCAAAAGTAAAGTAATCGACACCTCTCTAATAATTTCAATCAACGTGCCAAGCGATGAATTCGTCACAGTTTGGTCTAGATATATGTCAACCTTATCATATACTCTGGTAACAGTAAAAGCGCAGCACTATATCATGTAATGCCTTAAGCAAAGAGAAGATAAAAAAAGCTGATCAACAACTTCAAATCACCTTACTCATGAACCACGATACAATAAAGCGCAAACATCATTCCTACTGAGATCAGCAAAAAATTGTGACCATTAAGCTGCCAGTTCCAAATTGCAAGCCATTCTACAATCATGACTGTAGCACAACATTACCTACAATAAATTTAACACGGAAAACATGCGATAGCAACACCTCAAGAAATAATAATTCATAACATAAATTGTATGGATTCATATGTAAAACACAATTCGTCTGACTTGTTGTTTTGATATAATACGATGTATTACTAAGAACATATACATACATAAATATATACTAGAACGGATGAAGGNTGAGATAAAAAGACAAATATGATACATTACTATTGCATTACATAAGATATAAATCAAATCGTAGGTCAACGCCAGTTCGGGGTACACTACAACTCCGAGTTAACAATTGAAAAGAAAAGTATGCTATAAATAAAAGCAAATAAGGCCTTTGGGTCAACGGCTAGTTCCTGACATACAAAAATTAAATAAATATGCTTGTAGAACAAATCTACGAGTCTCTTCTTTCACTTATAAAAGTTTGGACGTAACAGATATAACATTTTTAAAATTGTTATTATGAAACATTAGAGAAGGAAAAGTTCAATTACTGCAAGTACCAAAAGAATGGGAAACAACTGATGTTTTGATATTTTTGGTAAAGATATTAAATTTCTTATAAATAATGTTACACTTACGTCTTACAACAGAAATCCTTACTTTTAAAATAGTTAAATTTTAAATCATATAGAAGGAAAAAAGAGAACATATTACAGCAAGGATCACGCTACTTATGTAGGTGATAATAAAACTAATGAAACCCCCCCCCACCGCATGCCACACTTCTTTTGGAGACCGTGAATCACATCGTATTTATCGTATTTCTTGAACCTTGATGTGTATACAGACGTGTACGTTTCGTATATGGATTAGTCTATTATTTTTAATGTGTTTCAATGTTAGATTACTTTAAGACAAAACTGTCTGATCGCCACGATTTATCTCATCGTTAAGATAAATTTAAAGTCATAATTGAGTTAGAGGGGGTCATTGTGCAAAGCATCATTATTTATATATATTGAATTACAAAGGTAACTGTCATATTATATAGTTAACTGTGTGAGGCATTCCAAGCAACGTTCCACCATATAAAATAATTTATATTGGGAGTTTTAAGATTATTTAGTCATTGATAATTTACTCAGAGTCTTTGAAAAAAAATATAATTTAATATATCATAAAAATAATATGTCATGTATATTTTTGTACCGTTAAAATGTTTGTTTGTAAAGAATGTTAACTAATAAGAACATGTTTTGTTTCTTACAATATATTTTGTTTTCATCTATTTGTCCACACCACCCAGGAGGTAAATAGATGGATTTTATACATACGAATAATTCATAACCATTTCATTTATAAAACTCAATACAACAAAAAATCAATTTATATCAATTGTATTTCCATTTATTTGTAAGTATAAAGTTCTTGGTGCGTTAAGCTTTTTTTTTTAGCATTTATGATAAACTATATGTAAAATTTTTATGTGTATGTATTATATTATTTTAGATTCAAATGAATGATACCAATAAATACAAAAATTTAAATTACATTTAGTTTATCATAAATACAAACCGTGGAAGTTTCGCTTTCAGATAACTTATTTTATGTGTCAACTTATAAAGCCCCATCAAACCACGAAGACTTAGGTCTATTTCTAATCTGTTTTGAATCAATGTTGAAATTGGTACAATTGGTACAATTGGTACAACATAATATAGATTTATGGGATGTATTATTAAGTTATAAATTTTGTCCATACACACAGGAATATCAAAATCATGTTGTTATTATTAGATACATTATAACTTATAATAAAAAACTTCTTTCCAAACTATATTTTCAATATCTAAAATGTTTTCTCTTTCGATTTAAATGAAAATTCCATTTTTATTTTTGCATAAAGCCACGTATAATTGACCATGAGAAAATAGAGATTTTTTCAAGTATAATCATACATTATCAAAACTTTGACCTTAATTTGTTTATCGTCATAGCCAATGCCACAAAAAATTTCTGGCTTAACAATATTTTCAATTTTTGATTTATTCTTGGATTTAATTTGAATGAAAATTCTTTTTGGATTCTTAGTTCTTGATAAAGCAACGTAGAATTGTTTGTGAGGGAGAATGTTTTTTAATATACAATCCTAAGAAATCAAAACTCTGTCCTCGTGATTTGGTGATAAACGTAGAAAATGCTAATACAAAGGGATACTTTTTTCTATATGAGATAAAAGGTAATGATGATGAAGTACCAGTATTCAATGTTATTCTAGGAATATCAACTCTGCTTCCTATTTTTTTCCCGTTATTATTTCTACTTGTGTATGATACTTAAATAATTTTGTTATTTTTTATCATGTGCCGTTACAAAGACCGTCTGATACACTTAAATTTCTTTTTAACATTACTATAGCATTTGTTTTTAATTTTTATTTGTGAGGTGGAAGAACTTCTCTGATATTATTTTAAAATTCTATTGGAAAATTAATATTTATGTTATCATCTGTTTTATTAACTCCTTTGTGAGTTGCGTATTCTGCTGTTGTAAACTCATTCTGAGTCTGCATTGATAATTACACGAGTAATGTTGCTATTTTGTCTACTTAATCTGTTAGTGGGGGATTGGCGCGCGGATTACGCAGGGGGGCGTCAGCCCCACTAGTATTTATATAAGTATATGTACACATACAAATACTATAAATATTTTGTATTTTAAGTTCTTGACATGGATTTAATTGTTTTCCCTCTTATGATTGCCAAGGGTGGCATTCAGCTAAGTAAGCGCAGGTGACATCCCATATCATAAACTTAATATAATTACTTCGAAAAACAGAGTTTCGTTTTTAAATTATATAAAGCCAAAGCTCAGAAAATCTCTAAACATCGAGCAGTATACCTGCTTCTGCAATTGCGTGACATATAACTTACTTCTTTTGAAGAAAGCTACTATTGCAAGACTCGAACTACGCGTGCAACCTTTAACAATCCCATAGAGAGCTCATTTCACAATATTAATTTGCAGTGGTACATCCTAGAGTGTGAATCATCAACAATTTTAATATTCTTCACTGCGTTTGTCGACAAAAAAATATCATACACAATTTTCACAGAAACTTATACTCAATATAAAATCCGAGAGATCAGCAGTTTTAACCATCAATTACTACAAAATTACTGCACCACAACTGTGTTTGTATCAATCAAGATTGATTAGGTTAAGCTATAATTGTTCTTTTCGATCCCTAACTTGACACCTTCTCCTTAAATGCAAGAGTGTTAAAACTCCTCGCACACAACAATATTCGCCTTATCTCTTTCATCAAGTGCTCTAAAGTAACTATAGAGGTTGGAGAGTTCTGTTGCGTCTTTTAAGTGGATGTAAGACACAGTTCGGTAATTAAGCTACGTGTTAGAGGTGTGCATTTCACGCAAATGTAAGACTAAGTTTGGTGACTGAGCTGTGTGAGAAAAGCTCGAGCAAACTAGACCACTGTCAACTCACCTCAAAAGTGAGCTAAGGAGGAACAAAAAAGAAAGTACCGTTGACTCAGATCCCGACGTGAAAAGCAGCAGCCTAATTATTGTCATCACCACAAGTATTCCTGTATAGGATTAGGAACATCGTTCCAGTTTATCTTATAAGATCTTGTGACTGCGTGCGCGCTAGCTGCGGCTAACCAACGATGATAGAAGTAAGTTAAGGTAAAAAAAACTATACATTGGATCAACATTGTAAATGCGAATCTTAAACGTTATAATTTAGACTATTTGTAAAATTAACTATATGTGTCTTTTTCTAAATTTATTAAATCATCACATGAGACAGAAGTTGGTTGTTGATTAAATTTACTTTCTTAATAAAAAAAAATGTTTCAATTACTGAAGTATGTGAAACATTTTAAGATCAAACATTCCAATCAATTGACACATAAGTTACTTCGATAAATTAATTTAATGTCAAGAAACATTTACGTAGACAACGTATGACAAAACTTTTAGAAGGATGTGAGATAAAAAGACAAATATGATACATTACTATTGCATTACATAAGATATAAATCAAATCGTAGGTCAACGCCAGTTCGGGGTACACTACAACTCCGAGTTAACAATTGAAAAGAAAAGTATGCTATAAATAAAAGCAAATAAGGCCTTTGGGTCAACGGCTAGTTCCTGACATACAAAAATTAAATAAATATGCTTGTAGAACAAATCTACGAGTCTCTTCTTTCACTTATAAAAGTTTGGACGTAACAGATATAACATTTTTAAAATTGTTATTATGAAACATTAGAGAAGGAAAAGTTCAATTACTGCAAGTACCAAAAGAATGGGAAACAACTGATGTTTTGATATTTTTGGTAAAGATATTAAATTTCTTATAAATAATGTTACACTTACGTCTTACAACAGAAATCCTTACTTTTAAAATAGTTAAATTTTAAATCATATAGAAGGAAAAAAGAGAACATATTACAGCAAGGATCACGCTACTTATGTAGGTGATAATAAAACTAATGAAAATTTTTTATATTAATTTTCAATCGAATTTTAAAACAATATTTGCACGTTAAGAATAATCTTAGTAATTATAGGTCATTTTTGCATAAACTTGAACTAGAAAATTAGAATAATTGTTATGTTGATATGAAATGATCCAATTAATAAACTGATTGAGGATTAGAAGTAAAGCACTCCATACCACTACCTTAAAAATGGTGTGGAAATGTATTAACAAATTTTATGGATAAAATTATTTCTAAGGAAGTAGTAAAATAACAGTAGGGGGTGGGGCGGAGATTAGGCTAAACAAAAACTAAATCTTATGGAAATAGGGGGGGAGGAGGAGGAGGGCTTAATAAAAATTTACCCCAACAAAAGTAAGGAAAAAACCAATAGAATTTTAGCTTATTCAGAGGGGGTGCCGTAGGGATATTCACAACACGTCTTATCTGAATTTGACGGATGGATAGCTTTTAGTTATAATATAATTCGTATCAACTTGGAATATAACATGGAGCGAGGTACATCAAAAGAGACCCGCTGAAAGTGGTTCTGGCGATAGCAGAGAACATCCAACTGGCCTCGAAATTATTCGTGTAGTTGAAGGAAACACTGAAGGTAACCGCACGAAGAATTAGGGAACTCCGAAGCAGCAGTAACAACATTCAGCAATAGATGTAAGTTATTTATCAGTAATAAAATTAACGCTGAACGTTGTTAAAGTGACCTGATTAAATTGTATTCAAAAGAAAAAATTGTTATTCATTTGCTTTTATAAAGAAATACAGTAATTAATACTACCCAAATTATTTGAATAAAGATTATTATTCAATTAAGAAAAACAAATGAAGCTCATGAGCTGAATCCTAAAAGACCCACGAAAGACACTTAAATAAAATAGGTAAAACCATACTCTCAACAAGTCTGGTGATAACACTCTAATGTTAAACTGTACTTCCAACTCTTAATGATTTGTTTATAATATTTAAGTGTTTAAAAAATTCTGTAATTTGACTATGCTAGTCCTTGGTACGTTTTCTGCTACTTTAGATTGAGAAAAAGTGACGATTTAGTAAAAAATAACAGAGGTATAGTTATTTTTTACAACCCTTAACGTCTGATAACATTATCCAGTTCTGTCTGAAATTATTATTGCTTTTGAATGAGAAAGTCTTTATTTTGGGAGCATTTTGGACATAGCAATAATTAAACTCATTAAACTCAAACTTATAATTGGTAGCGTTTATATCCATGAGTTTACAAATGGTCAATTCAAATGATTTTTTGATCTTTTACGAACGCTAGAGCAACTTTTTTCTTCAATTTGTATAAAATTATTAGTTAATTATCTGTAAAGATTACAAATTATTTATCAGGACTTCTGATACCTGTAAGTTTAGAAGAGTCTAATTCTAATATTTACAATATGTTGGAAGCAAATTACAAGAAACTGGGTTTTGATTTTTGACACTATATTGCTAATTTACTATTATTTTTATTCATTAAAATCAGATTAACTGCAGAATGATGCACCTTGTTTTTTTTTCTGTGCAAAATTAAGTGAAAAAAATGTCCTCTTTCATTAAATTCCTCTGGCCTATGTGTTACTTTCATAGTAGCACTATACTATGGCATTCATCTGATAGATTAAGTAATCACTAATGAAAATTCTAATAATTCCAGCAGCTGTTACGAAAGAGATATTTAATATTACTAAATACTGAATGATGTTTATCCAAATAACTTTTTTTTCTGCAAAGTTAGTCAAATAGGCTATATTCTGCCAACTAAGCTAACACTATATTTTCTAAAGGAACCATTTTTCACCATTTACCATAAGGTTGTACTAGTTATCTTCACTAACTCAATGCAGCAGTTCAGAAAAAGAAAATGAGCTGCTGGGCCATTGTATGGTAGGAAGTTTGTCCTATTTGCACGATTGAGCAGTAGGTAATAGTGGGATGAAAATTATTATATTCATGCTATCAGGCAGTGATGTTAAGGAGCCTTGTGCTCTAGGGTTTAAGTGCTGGTAGCTTTAACGTTGAGTGATGTCGTGATGTAAAGATGATTTTCTTCCTTTGCTACTGCGAATCAAGCCCTGACGTCATGGTGGCTTCTAATCTGAGAGCTGCTAGAGCTAAAAAGCTCTACTTACAGCGAGAGAAAGATGATGTAGCATAAACGAGAATTTCGTACTATCAGATGATTTATTTTTCTCTTATTGTTTAGGAACCTTATCTACCAGTGTAATAATTTTTTCTTGAAAGTGGACGTATCGAGTTATTTGTTTTTAAAAGCAGTTCGCGTATCCTTTTTAAGTGACCAACGTTACTTCATTTATTTTGTCGCAGTGAGTTTGCCAAATTATGCAGCCAGCTAATAAACTTAACTTTAAGGTTATAAAGATAATATATATATATATGGGTCTTAATAATAATAAAAATTTCAATCTAATACAATTATTTGTAGTATCTTCAAAAAATACAATTCCTTTTTATGCTCCCACAATGACTTATAATAGTTTTTTAAAAAAAATTTTCGTATCTTTATTTCTTTGGGATGAAAGCGAGTATTTTAAGGGTAATAATTGTTTATCACTTTAGTTAAAATGCTTTAATGTGCTTTCCTATGAGAGATTTACGTCTTTTTGTATTCTCTGTACTAAGGCTCAAGTTATTTGGTTTGCTAAAATACGAACTCTTTTTTTCATGTTAATTACAACGTTTTCACAGGATAACTGAAGCTACATGGAAATTTTTACCAGCTTATGAGATGGCATTAATTTCTTTATACTACTACACTGCAAGATGTACTTTGATTTTTGTAATCTCATATTTTATGCTTTCTTCTTCTTCTTTGCCTACACACGATCAGCGTTTTTGGCATCAATATTAGTATTAGTTTTAGAGTAACTAATAATACTAGCAGTATTAGATCTGTCAATAGTATCCTAACCAGGAAACATTTAAGAACTTCTTCGTACAACTACTAAGTGCAGCTAAAAACTATTCCGTGTTTATCACAGTAAACCTCACAATGGATTCCAAATAAATGGCTGTATTATTTTCATAAAACTTACTACAGCTAATACTTATTTTACTAAATTATTAGAGCTGACAACGTATAGCTAAAGGAAGAAATTCAATCACTAACGTAAATTTCTTATGAGTGGATGATTTTTGTTCCTCTTTTTATTTAGGCATCTCGTATACCAGTGTAATATTTATTTCTTCTTGAGAGCAGGTGTATCTAGTTTTTGAAGAAACAGTGTATACTCTTTCATTATAAAAAGTAAATCACGTATTCTTTTTAACTGACGAACGCTGGCTTGTTTATTTTAACTTGCTATGAAGTCCAGCGAGACTTTCTCAGCTGTACATGTGCACATACGTACATCAGTTGTAGCTGATGACTTTTTTTTTATAATTTGAGTGTATAATACACCAGCGTAAAATTTTTTAATGTAAAACATCTATAGGCGCGCGTGAGAATGGTGAGTAAAAGTAAGCGATGCGTGGTGACCGTAAAGAAGAAGCGTTACAAAAAATATATACAGATTTACATTGCATACATAGTACGCTGTACAGGAGAACTGTACGAATAAGAGAGTATAAGGAATCGAAGAACACGGCCAGGGAATTTTCCATCCCCTGTCTTACTGTTCGTGTACGCAGCAGGTATTACAGATTATAAAAGTATATTGCCTACACGTTCACACATACACGCGTAGTCAGACATAAACACACGTAGTCAGGCAAAGAAAGTGCGCGTGTCAAGTGGCTGGAGATATTTTATCATTGCTCCCAAACCTCTGTACCTAATACAATATTAGTATATCTAAAACGTACTTAGCTTCGCCGTTAGTTGTTGTTTTTTCTTTTGCCCATTGTTTATATGTTAATGAACAAAAAATTATACGAATATAATTTGATTTTTCCTTATTTATAATATTCACTGATCAGGATAGATTTTTATAAATAAACTGTCTTTTAAATGTAAAAATATAAAATGAAGATATGTATGTAAGATCGGTGCATGAAGTAAGAAGGCTTAGAGGAGAAATTTACATAGATTTATGAAAAATTATTTTATTTTATAAACGTTATGCATCAGATGTACGTTAAGTAAAGAATATCGTTTTGTCGTGATTGCACTATTGAAACTCACTTTTTGGAAGCCATAGAATTCTTCACAGCACAAGGAGCTGAATCAAATTTGTAATTCCTGCATTTAATATTATTCGTACATATGTTTATGAAAGTTGGAAATTATTTAATACCAATTATGTATCCATGTAAAATAACTTGACACACACATATAAAGTAAAGTAGGCATATTTTATTACGAGACATGTATTTCTTAAATAGCACACAGTGCTACCATGTTACTTTTTAGTCATTTAACACAAGCACCGTCATGTTTCTTAAAAATTTTTAAAAAGATGTGTCAAGGCCCACGTAAGAAACTTTTTCCGAGTACTAACGAGAATTATGGTCATTAAACTCTAACTATACATTTTTGTATTTCTTTTCTTAGACAAAAGCTGAACTCAAAAGTATAGGGGCTTGAAGACAAAACATGATGGTGTGACATTTTTTTAGGGGCAAAATAGTAACCTCTTTCAAAAAAAATTTGTCGTGCATCGTTTCAAAGTCTTAAACATTAACTACGTACTTCGTTATCCTAATATTATAAGGATTCATAGTCAACTAACCCCTCTACTGATTTTTGATCTCTTTATATGCAACCACTAGTCATTGCTAGTTATCACTCGTATTACTTTCACAAAGGCATATTAGTATGAATAAGAAATTCAAGTCGCGTGCCATATATTTAAAAACGTTAATGCTTTCGTACTTTATATAATCTGAAACACGTTCGACATTCATTTTTTTTTCAAAATCAATTTTTCTTAAAACAAAAACTAATGTTACGTACAATATGCAGGGCATAACACATTGACTTTCCCTGCTAACAGTGAGGCTACTTCAGCAAGAGGGCATTGACGGTAGGGGAACAAGGTAATGTATGGCCCAGAAAGCTTCAAATTACGGCCCACATTGGGGTATTTTTTTTTTCTTTTCAAAATCAAATATCTGAAGAACGAATTAAGATAAAATAATAATTTTTGTTGAAGCATACTCGTAAGTTGATGTGGAATACGAGAGAACATTTATAAGAGAATTTTGTTTTACTAACCTCCAAATTTTACAAAAAAACACGATTTTTTTCAGAAAAACGCATAAAACTGTTTCAATTTTAAACAACTTCTCACTTCAGTCTGCATAAAGCTGTTTAATATGAGACCATAGGATGTAAGTGGCTATTTTATCTAAATATAAATATCTTTAAATATTCAACATAACCTCAAAACAGCAAAGAGCCATGTATTTCGGTTTTTTTTTCAAAATCAAATATCTGAAGAACGGATTAAGATAGAATGATAATTTTTGTTGGAGCATACTCGTAAGTTGATGTGAAATACGAGAAAAAAATGTATAAAAGATTTTTTTTTCTAACCTCCAAATTTTACAAAAAAACACGATTTTTTTCAGAAAAACCGTATATAACTGTTTTAAATTTAACCAAATTCTCACTTTAGTCTGCATAAAGCTGTTTGATATGAGACCATAGGATGTAAGTGGCTGTATTATCTGAATGTGACTATCTTTAAATGTTCAACATTACTTATCATCAATTTTTAAAAACATATTTATGGACTAACTTGAAATGTTTATATTTGTTATAAGCTACATGATAAAAGAAGTTCCAGCCATTTCAAAAATGTAAATCTAAAGAGTTTTTCAGACATTATTATAATTTAGATGGTAATTGAAAATTTTTTTTTACAACAGAATTATTAGTAACTATTTGTTTTGATAGTTCCTCCTGGCACGTTAATTCACAGCAACATCATGAGAACAAATACAATATTAGCTATGATCCACATCAATCGTTATTTGTTTCTCATTGTACAGTTATAAAGTTGAAAAGTTCAGTCGACAGCAGAAAATATTGGATTAATCTAACTTCTGCAAGCATACGCTTTTGAAGACCTATAAGAATATCGTTTGAGAAAGAAGATTTTACGTCTATTAATCAAGAGATTAAGAGCCTTCGGGATCAGATACAAAATCTTACAAAACATAAATTCAGAATGTCTAATGATAAGATGGTTAATGTGAAATTCAATGTTAAACAGACAATGTTTGACGGAAAAGCCCTTAATTTTATAGTTAATAATAACTCTAGTCAACGTTGTCCAATGTGCTATATGACAACTCGCGAATTCAGTAACATGAAGAATAATTTCACTCCAAAGGAGGAAAAGCTTTCATATGGAATAGGTTTGCTTCACTGTGAAATAAAATGTTTTGAATATTGCACAAAACTTGCCCACAGAATTCCAGTTGAACAATGGGATGTAACAGCTAATGTTAAAGGTATTTCATGTGAATTGCTATATAGTCTAAGGTAGAAGTGGGGCAATTTATACACATTTAAAATTCAATCAATAAAATCTTACTGATTCACCAATGAACATAGTCACTGGTGATTAAGTAAAACTACTGACACGACTTTAATTGGAAATTGATGCCTGATCAGTGAGATAAATTCAGAAATTCAAAAACCAGTTATCATTTTTGTAAGCTATAAAAATAAATAACAAAAAAACTGAAGCTCAAGAATCTTATCTTACTAATATATAAAGCAGAAGCGCTAAAACCGTTGTAATCACTAACCGCGAAAACTACTGAACCGATTTCGTTGAAATTTTGCACACTGATTCATGATACTTCCTAGATGGTTTGAGCAAAGTTTTTACCTTAAAAAATTTAATAACAATAGCAATAAATGAGCTCAAAGTTTTGCAAAAATATGCCAGCTTTTCTCTTCAGTTCAGTAAAATCTGCTAGGTGGCGTCGACATAAAATCGAAGCTACCTGCAACATAATTAAATAAGTGTGGTTATAATAAGCTGGAGCGTCTCCATAATGTTGTAGTCGAGTTTCGGCAACTCAACAGTCTGAATAGAGAATGCTTATGACAGTCTTGCAGCTGGGTATCCTGGTTACGGACGACACTCTTCTCTAAGGGGGAAGAGACCTAGGTGTCCATTTACCCTGAAACTCGATGAGTGCGATCAAAAAAAAAAAAACTAATTCCAACCGATGTCATCTCTGCCACAATACCAGGAGACGAATGTAGCCAGAGCACAATCTGGTTTAACTCATCAGAGTTGTGAGGGAGTCCCACCATCCCACCTGGTGCAGTTAGAGAATTTGTGGCTACAAATGTAAGCAAGGAAAAACAGATCTGAGCTCTGAGGGGCATGGGCAGCCACAACGGCTACCTTCTTGGTCGTCGCGTACCCAATGCGCTTACCCACATGTTTCCGTCTAACGATGAGCGGTTGGTTATCCGGGGAACGACCCGAGACGAGATATTCTTTGGTCAGCAGCGTACCTTCCTCCATCACAGTCTTCGTACATCGGGACTCCCAGGGTAAGAATCAAGCAACTGTAGCCAGCTTTTTATCATCCGGAATAAGAATAGCCTGGAAGTTTCACCACTGGCACTTTTTAGCGCCATTATAAGTATTTACGTTCCCTACTTAACCATCAATTTCATCGGTTCTTTTTAGGATCCACCTAAGTGTAAGCTACCTTGCCAACAAATACATTTTTATTACCATTTCCGGAAGCGATTCGTCGACTTAAAGACTATATCAACTCAAGACGGGCACTATTAAACCAAGTCAGCCATTTACTAGCAGACGTCACCTGCGGAGTTGTTCTTCGCAAGGCTGGAAAACCCGGTTACCGATGACCCTATACTACCCTCTCGACTCTAAGCATTCAACCAGGAATCACTGATCCTCTCCAATGTCTGCGTTGGGCAAACCTATAACAGCTATGTAGGAAAAAAAACTTGAGCCAACGGGATAGCCTCCACTGGACAAGTATCACTAACCAATCTCCCCATCTAAGATCACCAAAACAACTGAATCTGCAACTAAAAAAGGTGCCTTAGACACCAACGTCTTCGACGTTATACCGGGAGACGTTGGGAAAGAGCACTACAACTAGCCCCAAAGCTTCGGACTTTGTATTCTTTCTCCCAATCAGTCTGGGTCTTCAACAGCAAGCCAAAGAAGATCACCCTGAGGTATCCAGGCAGTCACAATTGCTGTAAACTGCAGTCAAGAAAGAGTTAACTTAAAAAGCTCACCGGTCTTTTTTAGGGCCATCGGACGTCGAACTACCTTGCCAACAAATATATTAGAACTTAACAAAGTTGACAGAAAACACACTTTAGGGGTCACACAAATTTTAAGCATGCCAAAAGTCGCAAGAGGGTGAATCGGAAGAAAAACTTCAAGTGTATCTAAGAAATGCAATTTTACTTAGGCGTCAAGAAACTGACGCAGAAAATTTATCGAGATTGAAACAGCAGCGTCAAAATCGACAACTAAAGAGTCCATTACGTGAGAGATCAGCTTTTCATTGTACCCTCACAGCAATCTCTGAAATCTTTAAAGATCCTACTTTAGATTTTTTAATGAGTAGAAAATGTATTTGTGTTTTTGTGGCAATAAAAATGTTGGGTTTAAGGTCCAGGACTTTGTTGCTCTGGTAATAAAGTTGTGAGATATGAGAAAAAAATTTTTTTTTTTAATATAAATTTTTTGGGGGTTTAAAATCTTAACAGCCTTCAAAAATAGCCGTTTTCGTGAATTACACGGGAGAAACTGTAAATCAACGGCTTCTTATAGCCACTGATTATTTAATGGCATAAAGAACGCACGGTACTTTTCAGCATAATAATTTTTTTGAATTTTTACACCTCATTATTTAACCAAATAAACTATATGGATTCCGAAAAAATATGTTTTTTATAAGAAGATTTTTGTTCTGAGATGTATTAGGAATATGTGTAAAATTTCTAACTGAAAATGTTTCACATTACATGTCAAGACACTGCGGTGTTTTATTTAGTAAGTCTCGGGCGAAGCTGAGATGGGGGGCTGCTAGTAACCTTATAAAGTAAGATACAATACCCCTTAACACGGAAAGTTTGTAGTCGTTTTTGTAATTAACAAATCTAGCGAAATATCAATTCAAAATTTTTTTAACCCTACTTCTACCTTAAAAATTAAATACAATTAAGCATGTAGCAATAAAAGTAATATAATTTGTTTTAAATGTTAAAAAATAGAGGCTGTTAAAAAGCAAAAGAAGATTTGCATATACAAACTGATCAAATAATCCAAGGCCACGGAACAACGAATACAGGTTATGTAGCTCGTACGTGTTTTGAAGATCCAAGAATTTTTGCTGAAGCTATAGGGATAGATTGTACCCTCGTATGCAATATCGCTACCATAATTACTGCTTTTAAATGCTAGAAACCTTTTGATCTTGATAAATTAGAAGAGTTTTGCTTGAAAACGTACAAATTAAACTACAAATTGTATAAATGGTCAAGACTAAGCCCTTTGGTACACAAATTACTTATGCATGGGTGCGCAATCGCGAGAAAATTCCCAATGCCTATGGTCTACTTCTCAGAAGATGCATGTGAATCATGGCACAAATATTATAGGTAATGTATTACTAAAGTATTCAAACTTTAAGCTGTAATATTATGCAGATGACAATTATTATGAGATTAAATATCAAAATTATTTTAGATATTTTTTCTTCAATCGTGCCAGACAAGACAGCAGAAGTCATCGAATCGAAGACATGTTTAATAGGGTCATGTATCTATCCGATCCTCTTATCTCAATGATAAATATTGACAAAAGGAGAAATCAATGCAATGTAAGACCTCTTTGAAAAGAGGTGGAAAAATTTGATGTGTAATAAAATGGAACACAAAAAGAACTGAGCCCTTTATATGTTATTGTTATGGTTGATCCAAATTCACGTTTTTAACTTTCATTGGTGGGGAAGATATAGGATTTTTTATCAAAATACATAGCTTTTTTCTGTTTTGAGGTTATGTTGAACATTTAAAGGTAGTCATATTTAGATAATATAGCCACTTACATCCTATGGTCTCATATCAAACAGCTTTATGCAGACTGAAGTAAGAAGTTGGTTAAATTTAAAACAGTTTTATACGTTTTTCTGAAAAAAATCGTGTTTTTTTGTAAAATTTGGAGGTTAGAAAAAAAAAATTCTCTTATAAATGTTTTTCTCATATTCCACATCAACTTACAAGTATGCTCCAACAAAAATTATCATTCTATCTGAATCCATTCTTCAGATATTTGATTTAAAAAAAAAAAAAAATACCCCACTGTGGCAGCCCTCAAGCCTTATCAAATCAAGACACCAAGCGATAATTACGGGAGGATACATCGAGTTTTGAATGGGAACACACGCCCGACTTTGCCTTATGAATGTGATGTCTTAAATAAAGGGCTCACAGGAAATAAGTATTGACCAGTCTCGCTACGCAACTTCTTATCAATCTCTTTCCCATATAACAGTTTCAGTGCTAGTCCTGGGGTCTGGTAAGAGTTGGAATTTTATTTTTCTTTTATTTCAATCGTTTTAAAATATTCACCGAAAATGACACATAGTGCAGTGACGCGATAATACAATTAAAAATCGGGAGACCGAGAATTTGATCTAAGACAACAGTTCTGGTCACACTCTACAAGCAGTAAGGACAACAACCCAAAAGCCCACAGGACAAGAATACCAAATGCAGATTATTATAGTATCAAGAAGACAAACAGCAAGTGCTAAAGGGCAATGGTCCCTAAATTTATATCTCTACTGGTGTGCATATTGACTAGCACGTAAGTGCGTATATAATAAGACTAATTTTATCCCTTACTTTCAAAGCAAGATTAGAGAGTGACTTATTGGGTGAAGATAAGTTTGTGGAAAATTTTTATTTTGAATATATATTTATTATGTTGCCCACTTCCTTTTTCTTGTGTTTTTTTTTTTTCATGTAAAATCCAAAACAAAAGGTACATCGGGACTCCCAGGGTAAGAATCAAGCAAGACTTGAAAATTTAGTGGACCAGAAAAATTTTTGCATAACGAATGTGCAACAAAGGAATTTTATTAATAGGCTTCGTACAGACACAGAAAACATCCAAAAATAACAACTCACACCCATATCGGCTGAAGATCTCATTTTATTATTATTATTTATTTTTTTTTTTTAACGAAAACAGACGATAGATATTTTCAAAATAATACTTCTCCCCATTCACCACCAAACGAGAATACAGCGCAAAATTAAAAAAACCAGTTTAAAGACAAAAACTGCTCTCTTTTTTCTTGTCTTACCTCGTACTCTTTTTTTTATCTGATTATTATTAAGCTGTGACATAAACAATTAAATGCAGCTCTGCAACTAAAAGGATATGTTTTTAATTTATGATAATCAAAAAGGAAGATACGACTTACGACACATATACATGTACATAAAAAAAGTAGGAGAAAAAAAAAATTTACTTCAGCGATATTACCCAAGAGTGGGAAAGTGATAACGAAAGGCCCAGTAATAATATGATAACCGAAATGCGCAGGCCAGAGCCCAGTAAAAAACAGCAAAAGGAAAATATGATGTAACAAATGTTGGAATTAGAGCTCGAACCAGACGGGTGTGAAAAACCTATTGCCCTGGACGAAAAAACTTAGGCAATAGTAATTTTTTTTTTTTTTTTTTTTTTTTTTTTTTTTTTTGTGGAAGGTGCTGATGCTCTTCAGTCCTGAAAAGGACTCGGGGTCCCTGAGGACGAGCATGTTGTCTAGCGCTTCATAGTAGGCCGCTTACTCAGCCAGCACCACTATAAGCTTAATGCTTTTCCTTGATGATAGGTAAAAAGTACCCAGCGCAGCGTGGGTCCACATAAGCCTGTCTTTCAACTCAAGGCCTTTTTGCCTTACTTTAATCCTGCTTGGGCCTTATCCCTGGCCTCTTTCAGGGCTCTTCTGAATAAAGGGCAGTTCCCGCTGCCTGCTTCGTGCTTGTCGTCCGTTGTTGGGCAAAGGAAGCACCTTGCTACGCCTGGACACTCTTTCTTCCGGTGGTTTGAGCTTCCATACCGGAAGCAAAGCTTGGATCTGTTTTTGTTTTCACAGTAGCCCGAGACGTGTCCATATCCCAGGCATTTGTAACATCTTGTTACTTCGATTTTTTTTTGAATTCGGCAGCTTACAAAGCCAACTCGTAACCTGCCTTCCTTTTCTACTTATCTGTCAGATGCTTCGTCCACCTTTATTAAAGCCAGCCTCTGGCATTTGGCTTTAAGAGAGAAACTTCTGGCTTCTGGCTCTGATGTCCAAAAGTTCTAGCGAAAGCCTCTTTGACCTCATCTTCCTCTACAATGGCATCCAGGTCTCGGACCTCTAATGTCACTTTTCTGTCGCTCATTTTGACAGTACCCTGTCCAGCTACCGACTTTTCAATTTGCTGTGAGAATGCAGTAGCATTCTCTACACCTTTGGCTTTAATAAGTATGTCTCCTTTTTTTGTAGTGACAACACTTTGGACTGCCACTTCAGCATTATTGGGGTCAAAGTTCGCCTTCATAGTCTTCAGCACCGTTGCAAAGGTCTGTCCTTCAGCCATCTTCACTACTACTGTTGTTGTGGCGTCCCTTCTTTTCTTCCAGCTTGTTTTGTCATTCAGTGGAATTTCTTCTTGTTTACTACTGCCTGTTTTCTTTTTCTTTGAAGACATAGCCTGCTGGCGTTTCTCAGGGCTGTCCGTTGGGCTCCTGTTTCTCTTACTTTGTTCTATTTCCTTTAAGGCAGTGTTCAGGGTTCGTTTCTGTACATGCCGTCGGAAATTATCTCGCCTTTTTTCCCTCCACAGCAGGGATTCAAATGATGACTACCAAGCGTTGGTAGACAAATCTTCTTCAGTAAGACATCCTTTTCTTAGCACCTCTGCCTCTTGAAAATGCTTAAGCACCGCTTTGAGCCCATTTTTAACAGCGTGCGCTGTGTTGCCGTACTTATCATTAATCAGTTGTAGCGTCTCTGCAATGTCATTTGTTGCTGATTGGACTTTATCAGCAACTCGCTGTCGCTTTACTCCGAGCCTAGTGACACTTTCTTCTAAAGAGGCAAGCTCTTCCTGGGTCTGGTGGCTAAATACCGACACGTTGCTAACCTCGGTGTCGTTAGTGCCTATACTCGACAGGCTTCCTCTTCGTCCTTTGTCTGTTAGAAAAGGCCATGGAACGTTTAGCAGTCCCTGTTGGCCATGAGACACGTCTTTGTGGCCCCCCCCAGAATCCGTGGGGCCTGCGTCAGTCACCTGGGCTTTCACCGGATCGGAACTGCCGGCGGATTCCCTCAGAGAGGTTACCGCCTGGGGTACTTGTTTTACATCGACGTTTCTGATTTTAGCATCTTTTTAGTGTCGTACTGACCCACGAAGGCCAGCACTACCCTTTTTTTCTAGAAATAAGTATTTAGAAAGGGTTAAAACCAGGGCAGCAGCCCTCTCTGTTACCAGAGAAAACCGCTACATGCTCGGGGGGGCTGGGAGTTGCCACTCTCCCTCAATCCCACTCACGGAGACTGCCCAGGCAATAGTAATGGGGTTATTTAATACGATTCGAGCAAAGCTAAAGAAAGCAGAGGAGGTGGAGGCCCCCGCAAGGTGGTTACAGAGACCATTTAAAATTCTCCACTGACAAGTAGAGATCACAGAAATATATCTTGTGACATAGACATAAACACAGGACTTATGATGAAAGAAGTGAGTCTTCTTTTTTGCAGACGAGTCAGCAAGCGAAATACGAGAAAAGCCGAACATAACGCGGAGCTTGAACAGACAAAACAAACATACTACCGACCCAATGGAGCTTGCCAGAGACACCAGAGTGGCCGACTTTCGTAGCATCTTGTTATGAATATAGAGTAACAAAAAACCCTGGGACATTACATAATCAACAGCTATGGGACAAAATAAAAGATATGAGCAAGGAACTAAAAAAATTAAGAAAGCTACGTTTGTGGAAACGGTACGACAACAAGCGGATAACTACATCAATTGGGCATATTCTGATGTAAATAGAGAAATACTACAGGATAATATTGCACCTATCATGGCCCAATATGTAGAAGATCCACATGCTACACATCACCATAACCACCTACGCAGACCGCATAATGCGAATCAAAACATTCTGCCCACCCTCAGCCATATGAAGGGCAACATCCCATTCTTCGACGGGGACTCAGGGAACCTACTGCTGTTCAAGAAAATGGTGTAAATGGTTGTACAAATAATAGGACCAGAAAACGAATTTTTTTTTTTAGGCACCCTCGTAAATAGACTGAAAGAAAAAGTAGGGAACATTCCACTTTAAGATTAACGCAGTTTAAAACAGTTAAAGAGTTCATTAGATATCTCTCAACGATTTCAACCTTTACTTTCCCAAATTTAAAAAAAGATGCTGAACAGAAGTTCAAAATCCAAAGTGATAAAACAATTTATACATGGATTACTTTTAACTTTTACTAAGAGAATGGTAAGCTCCAACCTGGGAACACTAGGGGAAGCGATCACAGAAGCAATAAAAATCAGCGACCTTAATTTGGGGCACGCAACACCAGTAAGTGAACTGCTCGCATACGATAAGGCATCAACCAAGTGGGGGCCACTAGTAAACTTGGCAAGAAAAGGAGAGAATATAACAGAAATCACTAGTAGGTGAAAGAAGCAGCAGCAGCAAACGAGAAACGCTGTATGTACTGGGACGGCTAAATCAGGTATTAAGTCGAAGAATGCCAAAAAATACCAGCATTGATGAACGACAAACAGGCTTTGAGAAACAATGGAAGAGAACTAAAGGAAAATAGCAATTATTGTCAGGAACTGGGACACTATGCTGGAGACTGCCACGCATGCAAGCAAGATAGGAAGGAAGAGGAGGGATAGCAAATCGAGGGGCACAACCAACCTGTAAATAGTACCCATACTAACTGAAACGCCTTTTATTATGAGGGCAGGAATAATAATTTTCAATAACAATTATAATAATAATTATTACAGAGGCGGTACCATTGCCCAACTGAGCCTTTTAACAGAAATGATAATCACAATGACAGGTATGATAATTACAATTCCAGAGGTTATAATAATTATGGCAATTGCAGCAACGGTGACTCGTACAACAATGACAGCAGCGATACATTCAATCACTACGCAAATGGCTACAAGAATTAAAATAGCAGAAACGGCTTTAATAGAAATTTAGTGAGGAACGGGCAGTCATAGGATTGGGGCCCATACTAGCGAGAAACCGGCGTAAACGCCCCTCACAACAGAAAAGACACACCCACAGCCTAAGACTTTCAAGATGTTCAGCGTGGCCCCCAAACGTTGAACATGAATAAGAGGAAGAGACGTAGAGAAGCATGTCTAGCGTGGGAGAATGTACGAGAGAGAAAAAGAGAGAGGCCGTAGAAAGCGAAGTAAGAAATAGTGGAGTCAAAAGTCCGTAACAACAGCCCAAGTACTTATGCAGTGCAGAGAAGAATATAACGTAATATAGTAGAGTACGAAGACACTCCTACACAACGGGGGGGTAAACACACAAGAAAAGGCAGAAAGGCCTGTAAAAAGAGTAATCGGGTGAAGGCGCAGGATACACATCTAGAAAATGACGAACCCAAGCGTTCAGAGTGTAACAAAGAAATAGAGCAGCTTTACAAAATAACTATAAAACTCGCAGAAACAGAATGCATGCCACCATCAGTCTAGTTACGGGGACCACAGTTAAGAATGGAAAGATGAAGTTTAATGCTGATACAGGTGCAGAAATTTCGATTATAAAAAAAATTTTCTTAGCATAGACATGCTAATAGACCGTAGGTATTGAGTAGCTATTATCGGCATGATAACTCATGAAGCACACAAAATATTGGACACACTGCAGGCTCAGTTGTACCGATTAGAGTGCACATCATATGTCACTGGATGCCCCTTCAAGTAATGAAGAAAGGAATATTGTTCGGAAATTTAATAATCATAAATATAAACGGAAAAATAGTCACAGAATGTTTTAATATGAGCGACGTGATAAAATACGTGCTTGTTCTGAAAGTAGAGCTGCTAGATTACGAAAAAATTTACTGAAAGCGCTCAGAAGACGCTAAAAGGGACGATGTCGGAAGCTTGGGGAAAGCAGTTATAAGGTTATTTATTTAGGAAATAAGAAAGGTTGTTTTAGGAAATAAGAAATGACGAAGAAAAAATGATAAATTTTGCAAAAAACTAAGAGAAGCTTGAGAAACAAAACTGGTGGACAAGATAATGCAACTCGTAGACACAGCCGATTGCAACCATAAAGAAATAGAATGTGTGAGAAGACTGATCAAGTAAAACCCTTACGTATTTAGCATTAACGGGGAACCTCTCAAGGCAACACACCTGTAAAAGCATCAAATTATAACAACCTTAGATAAACCTATCGTGGAAAAAATATTCAGATATCTTCCAGCAATAAGAGATCAAATGAAAATCGAAATAAAGAAAATACTCGAACAAGGGATAATTAAACCCTCTACCTTCCCGTATAGCTCGAATACCTGGCTAGTGGCAAAACAACTTAGGCCAAATAACAAAGGGTATGAGTAGTCACAGATTTTTGACTACTACTGGAAATACACGAAGACGATGCACATAAGACAGCGTTTTCTGGCCCAGACGGGCACTACCAATACAAGTGGATGCTAATGGGGTGCAAGGACTCGCCAAACACATTTCTAAAAGCTATTGCACTAGCACTTGCAAGATTACAAGGACATGAAATAGAAGTGTATCTGGATGACATAATGGTCTTTGCTTCAGACCTTGAGAAATATGATAGATGATCCACATAACTGTTAAACTGGCTAACACCTGCAAATTCCACGGCTGAACCTTAAAAGTGTCAATTCTTGAAAAAAAAAGTGAAAGTGCTTGGTCACATTGTAGGCAATGGACCAAGAATGACTGACCTAAAGAAACTTAAAGTAGCCACTAGTTACCTTTGACCAACAAACGTAAATAAAGTAAGACAGTTTCTAGGATTCGCAGGCTACTACAGAAGATTTATCAAAAACCATGCACAAATTGCCCAACCTTTGTCAAGGCTCTTGAAAGCAGGCACTGCATGTAAATGGGGTGACCAAGAGGAGTAGATGTTTAAACTTCTCGTGGATACACCGTGCAGTGGACCTGTACTCATCGCCCTAGATTTGGAATAACCCTTTACCATCATGGCAGACGCCTCAGATTGTGTGATTGGAGCGATTCTTAGTCAGGGAGAGATCGAAAAAGATAGACCATACGAGTACGCGTCTTGTTGCCTTAAAGGGAGCGAACTCTGCTACCCAACATACGACAAGAAATAATTCGTGATTGTATTTGCAAAAGAGAAAATTAGATGATATAAATACGGACGCAAGCTTACGGTAATTACAGACCACGGGTCGCTTAAGCACTTTCATTCATCTAAACACCAGACATTCATTTGAACACACTTGAAGCGGAACTGAAAGAGTATGAGTTCAAAGTTATATACCACTTAGGTGTCAACAACAGACCACATGACACAATATCACGAAACTCAATACTACGAAAGGAAAAAGTGAATCCCGAATGGCCAGGCCAAGAGCTTTGTCAGCTAGCGGACAAACAAGAAAATAAAGAACTGGACGATAGCAACAGACCTCTAGTGCGCATATTTAAAATACGAGCAACTTTTAAAAAGAGAATTTAAGGTAATCCCAATAAAATAAAAATCTATTGTACTGACTCAGAAAACTCAAACGTGAAAGAATAGAAAAAGAAACACTACAGTGAGTATTTTGAAAAAGATTTAGATATGGGTACAAAAGGTCAAGAAAATGGTGATGTGGACTCTGAATCAGAGGATCCTAACAAAAGGAATTTGCCACTACAGCAAGTACTAAGAAAGCAAAACGAGTTAGAAGCACGAAGCATTGCAGAGAAAAAAGGACTCATTTTACAGGGATCAGCAGACGGAATATAGGCTACATTATAAAAGAACCAGGTTTTCGAAAGGAAATAACTGCTGCAAGCATGCCAGAAATATTACAACAACAAAAAAGAATTACAAAAAGCACGTAAACGACGACGAAACTGTCGACAGGTTCTTCGATAGAAATAATAATAGCTTATTGTAACACACCACAACCTAGTGTTTCAAGTAAAAATTAATAGTTAACTATAGATAATCAGAGAACTAATACAGAAGAAAAAGAAGGGAACATAAAACAAGCGAAGGAATCTTTAACAGACAAACGAGAAGATCTAAATATACACTATTCATTAGAGAGAAGGTTCGATGAATTGCAGGGTCTAGTAATGATTAACATTAAAAAGCGAGATGTAGGAGGCAGATTGGGGATAAGCATAGATATGTGGCAACTTAGTGAGGTAACAACAATAGATAGCACTACACACAAGAGAAGAAGTAAACAAATATATACATAACGGGGGCAGTATTACTCAGTCAGAGATAAATGAGAACGCGGTACAAAACGAACGCAATGGGCAGCTGATGAAAGTTGCACCCCCAGATAAGTGGCTATAATATTTAAAAGACAAAATGTGAAAGAAGACTTGTGAATGCGCACAACCTGGTTGTATCGTGACAAAAATATCAGAAATACCATTTGATCCACACAGAAACTGTTTGTGTCACAGCCTTGTATAGTTATACAAACTCGATGTCTTAACTAATAAGTTACGAACAGTTCCTCACAAATCTAATTTATTACAAAAATGCAGAGAGCCAGAAGAATCAGGAAGAATTTGGGAGTTACGAACAATATGTGGGAACACAAATTTAACTAATCTGTTTTCTCAATGATTCAGACAAAACATTTGTGTACACTTGACAAAACTGGACAGGATTGAAGGCCATCCAATTAAGTACTTATAAATTCTAGCGTTTATGACAATAACATAAGCAGTACCTAACTGAGAGGTCATAGATGCTCTGCACAAAAAAGAATACATTAGACTGACACGCATGAAGAAAGAAAAAAGCGTAGAAAAAGATAAAATGACAAATGCAAAAAGTACTTAAATTATGCACATGTATGTAAAAGAGCATTTCGAAGAAACAGCTCTTAAATAAAATATTAAAAGTGTATTAATTTTCTTAAAGAGGTGAAAGTAGCAAATACAATAGAAACGATTGGGATCATTAGGAACCTAGGTCCTCAGTATAACCCAGTAGGGATACTTTGACGATACCTTTGAGGAAATATTTAAAGACAATAAACTAGCAGCAATACTCTACAGAAACCCTCTAGTTATACCACTAGCAGATTAAAGATTTAAAATCATTAGAAAATACCACGAAGCGGCAATAGGCAAATATAGTAGAATAAACAAGACATGTAACAGGATTGCCAAATACTACTACTGGAGAGATATGTACCTAGATGTCAGACAAATCATCCTGGGATGCATATCACCCTAAACGGAGGAATTTGTCCGAATGAAAAAAAAACAAGCTATACTCGTCACTGACACACCAAGTGGACCGTTTGAAAATATTTTTATAGACTTCTACAGGCCCATTAGTAAACCCATAGCAAATTAGTACACCCGCATACTGTCTATGCAAGACTGGCTAACGAAATTTATCATCCTCGCAATCGTGAAAACAGCAACAGCCAAAGAAATGGTAAGAACGATTACAGATAAATTTATAGCGTACTTCGGGCCACCAGAACATTTATTATCAGACTGAGGCCCTCATTTTAAATGTGTACGCATTTATATAATACCACATACCATAAGGCTACGGGACACTTACCACACGAAATAGTTTTTAGACAAAGAGCTAGAACACAATCAAGTATGAAACTATCATTCAAGGGCCAAACTTCAAACAAACATTCCGAAGAGTTAGTTAAGACCCTGACAGAAATGAGAACCATCGTAGAAATGAACCAAGTTCAGGTGAAATATCGGTCGAAGTATTACTACTACCGCAAACTAAGTATAAAATATTTTTTAGAGGAGAAAATGGTTTATGTGCTAAAAAAGCCATCAAAGAATAAAGATAATTCACAATATAACGGTCCATATAAAATAACAGGTATTGATTATAATAACAAAAATGTAAAACTTCAGAGAGGCGATAAAATAAGAATATCATACGTAGAAAAAATCGAAGAAGTACGTATGGTAAAGGCCCTATCAGAAAATGCAAACAGGGTGATGGGCATATAGGCACACACTGAAACATTTGACTTCGCTTAAAATTTTTGCGGCCCCTGGGCGCAGTGCAAAAATATAACAGAAAAGAGGGATTAATTAGGTTGTCGAATAACAAATAGTTGTATGTGAAATTATATAATAGTAACTCCATGTAAAATAACGTAATGTATGATTCCAAATGTATTGTTTTGTATATGAAACAACACTTAATGTGAAGTAGTCTTAAGCAGCTGCCTAATTTACGGCAATAGCATATATAATTGTAGTATAAGGCAAAGCGCATACAGAATCAACATTGATTTATACACAACACAGAATAAGAGGTGACTGGATGATTAGAAGAGCAAAAATATTAATGCAAAGAGAACAGTGGTTCTCTACAATAGAATGGAAGAATCAGTGTGGAATACTTAACTATATAAACAACATAGACAACAGAATACATCACAGCACACACACGCACAATTGCAAATAAGCCTACAGGCTCAGCACTATGTAGTACATGACGAGCTTTGAATGGAAATACACGACTGACTTTGCCGCATAAACGTGATACCTTTACTAAAGGTCCTTAAGAAAATAAGCATTGATCATTCTTGTGACTCACCTTTTTACCAATCTCTTTTTCACGTACTATCAATAAGAAAATAACTTTTATTTGGAAAGACTCCCTATAAAAAATAAATTATAAAAAAAATATTTAGAAAGGATCAAGGTTATTTCTTAACCTCAAAATAAAATTAAAAAATTATTTGATCTTAAAAAAATTAAGCATTCGTTTGCTAAGAAAGAAAAGCTTGTATTGACCAAAAAAGCTATAGTATTTATCTATGTTTTTTTTGGGCAAATACTGCTTTTAAAAACTAAGCTATTGGAAGAATAATTAGAATGGGCTTAGGTAATTTTTTAACTTAAAAAAAAAAAAACAATATTTGATACATCGTAAAAGAAATTGAAAAGTTGTACGTACAGAAAAGAAAAGCATTGATCAAGGAGAAAAAAGTATATAAGTTTCTGCTCATTCACCTCAATGCCTATTTCAGTTACATTTTACTATTTATAGTTACCTATCATAACCTGGAAAATGAATAAAACTTTTTTTTACAATTATTTGATATCGAATACAAATGTCTTGGCAAGTAAAACAGCTTTTCTTTGCGAAAATACAATTTAGCGAAAGTAAGTTGTAGGTTTGACATTTAGAATTCAGTAAAGTTGTTCATGCTTATAATCTTAAGCAATTATATAAATCATATTTCACTACTGTGGGTACTCAACATGGTGTGAACATCACTTAAAAGTAATTTATTTGAAAAATTTTTATTCGTAAAACAAATAATATTTATTTTTCATGAAGGAAAGTTAATTGGAAAATTACGAAGATAGTAACTATCCTCTTCACAGTTGTATTATTTTCATTACAAAATAATCACTCACTTAACTTGTTTTTTAATTATTTTGATAATTAAAATAAAATTTACGTTAGAGTTATGGTAAAAGGTACTCTACATTTTTTTGTTTTCGTAATCTCTTGACCTTGCCAATACCTCCTCTGTACAGGATAATGTTTTCTGGCTTAAAAGTTAATAATGTACATAAAATTTTTACTGGTGCAGTATTTATCAACTTTCCTTAGTTACCACTCGTAGCTTGCTTTTAATTTTGATGAAAAAAAAGTGAAATTGTCAGTAGAAAGAATATTACATTCTTTTGAACCAGCATGGCGTGCACATCAACTAACGCTGCCCTAGTAATGAACGTAATAAGTTTATAATTTTTTTTTCCTGTCAATACATTAAGAACAAATTTTTAGTCTTGTTAAACTGAATGATGTGCTTGATTTAACATGTATTGCAAGATAAGAAATCTTCTTGTACATGGTTCAATGTTATTTTTTAATATTTATATTTCTAATTAGTGTTAAATCACCAATGCTACAGTAATTTATAATTTTTTTAATACAATTTACATGTCTTGAATATGTATTCTTTCGCTTTTAATTCCTTCATTTCATTTTACTTATATAGAACTTATAACTCATGACTTATTTTTTAATTTCCATTTTATACTCAGTGTCTATTTACCCAATATCCACGTAAACGTATGCATCTTGCTCGCTTTGCTTTCTCGAAAAAAAAAAAAAAATTCAGTTGGACCCTATTAGTACTAGACAGTAGAGTTGTTGACCACGTATACGTATCTTTATTATTCATGTGATGATATGGATATGCGGTGCGAGTAAACATTCCAAATTTTATATCATAAATGTGGAGCTGAATGGTCTAATCTTACTTCAGAAGATAAAAAATTTTATCAATCGATTAAAATAGCAATCGAGAAAGACAATAATAAGTGAGTTCAGCGAAAGATTATTGGTTTGAATAAACAAATATAAAATTTAATTACACTCAGATTTAAAATGTCGAATAGTAAGATAGTAAAATAAATTTCAATGTTGCACGCACACACTTTAACAGAAAAAAGCTCAATGAGATTTTAAATAACAATTTAACTTAATGGTGTGCAATGTATGAAAGAAAGATCACAAATTTAGTCTTAAATCAGTTTGTTGAAATCTGTGACGCAAAATTTAATACTTTGTTCTTTAGATCTTGTGTTGACTACATGCTAAAAGGATTAAACTATAAATAGTTATCTATTCATATTTTTAAGCTCCTTTATTGTTCAGCACTTGGGAAGGAATGATCATTGATCAGGATGCTGCAAAAAAAAGATTGCAAGGAAAATATTGTTATGCTTCGAGTATTACCTACTCCGCAAGAACTAGAGGATTTTTACTATACCATATTTCTGCATTTTCTGACTTAAGAAGGTTTAATCCCAAACTTTTATCTAATTCTCATTGTTAATTCGATTACCACTAAAACTCCCTTAAAAAATATAGGCACTATTACTAATAGTCTAACTGGAGTTGTCAAGGCCATAAACAATACTAAAATTATTTTAAAATAGCAAGAACAGAGTAAAAAGGATACTAAAATATGAAAACACCCATATTTAGAAGAAAGATATATTATATGTAAAAATGGCCTAGGTCTTAATTTAAGGCCTGGAAAAGGCTTAAAAGATGGAAAAAAAAAAAATTTCTTCGTAAAACGGCTTTATCAAGTTTTTTTGGATAACGACTTCGTCAAATATGAAAAAATTAAAAAATTTTGCATTTCCGTAGAATTTTTATCCTTCATACTGGATAATTTATTATTAGCCTATTTGAATATATCTAAATACCCAAGTAATCTCAGTCATTGACGAACAGTCATATAAAAAGAAAGCATCTTTTGTTGGTGGAAGCATAGCTAGTGACACTATTTTTTTTGATACACTAACTAATTTACAAAATAATTTGTATCTTACTGAGTTCAAATTAATGTTATCAACCTTATGATTTAAATTTTATAAATTTAAAAGTACTTTTTAAGCTGCCCTATACAATTCATGAAATACTGTTTATAAAATTGCAATAATTTTCATTTTCCTTTATGAAACATAGAACTAGTCGTATCTTAACCAGAAAAAGCATTAGCAAACAAAATAAAAAGCTTATAACTAGGATTATCTCTTGCTGAGTATAAAGTATTTTTTTTGCTCCTAGTACGAGTTTATAATAAACATCAACATTTGAAGGGACGAAAGCGATCAGAAGAACTAGTGAATAGCAATAACCGCATTACTAGATAAGAAATAGAAATTACCGGTACGTTGCATTGCAGTTCAATCGTAAAATTATTTTCTATGAATGCAGCAGATTAAATTTGACCCTTTTATTTGTACAGTGATGTAAACACAGTTTAATTATTTAAATTGAAAAATTAATTAAAAAATCTTTGAAAAACACTGTAGAGAAAAGTTTTTGATAATTAAAAAAAAATCAATAAGAAAAATAATCTTTGCTTAATAAACCTAAATATTGTAACGATGACACAAACATTGTAATTATAACATTGGGAATACTTCGGCTGAAAAAAATTTTCAAGATATTTGCAATTTTTAAATTACGAAATAGTTTTTTCATGCACAATATGCTTGGATATACGTGTTTAACGAAGCTCAATAACAATAAAGTTGGATTTATTACTTCTAGAAAGAAAAGAGGAGAAAGAAAAAGAAAAGAGAAAAGAACTAGGAAGAAACTTAGGAGTGTTTTTCCAAGCACCACCTCACAGATCCGTGTCTCTTGGACCTTATCGCTAATCTTGTACCATTTAACTGAATAAAAATCTTTAGTCAACCAAAAAATTGGTAAAAGTTATAGATAAGTTAAAAAAGTAGTTTATATGGTCATTTTTGACAAGAATGCATTCAGTAATTATAATTTTATACATGATGATACGTGTAGGTAGTGCCTGTAGGATTTGAAACTGACATGCACTGCACTTACGCTGCAGATGACAGAGAGAATACAACGTATTATTTTACTTGTTTTACTATGTCATAATCACTCATAACATGACTATTGATTCTAATATTCTCATAAGATCCAGTTATATGGATTCTTTACTTTTTCATCTACAATTTTTACGTATGTAACAGGTCTAAATAGGATCAAATTTTCAGTCCGAGGTAAAAAAAGTTAATCGTACATAGAATTTAGGCTTTGGTGTTCCAAGAGCTAGTACAATTTCTGCCCACACGGGCGCTTCGATAAATTTTTTTATCCCCTCTAAACAAACTAACATAGCAAATACAAATAAATTGACAAGGATGAGTCTGATAAGTCATACACGAGACAACAATACTGGATAAAGCTATAAGAATAAACCAAAATATATGATACAAATCAGTCGTAGACGAAAGCTCAATACGGTTTAATACGTCAGGGATGCAGTTTCTTAAAAAATTAAGAAACTATGCCTAAAAGTAAATGCTCTTGATGGCGAATAACTTGTGGTTTCTTTTACTGCCAGTGTAGTAGTATTACAAGAACATAATAAGTTAATAACTCCATCTGCCCCTGTTTAAAAAAATACGATGCTAACTAAATTGTATGGAAATTGACAAGAATTTGAATGTTGGATTGACCACTTTCATAAATAACTAGGTATCTCTCCGTCCCAGTTATAGTGTAATGCTTCAAAATTTTGGTTGGATAGACATTGAAAAGAGAAAGATTTTCATCGATGATAATTTTTATTTTGAAGTTTTAATACCTTTGAGGACGAACGCAAAGGAATGATCTACGTAAAACATAAATTGATTCTCACAAGACCAAGAAATAATATATATTAGTGCCGTTATCCAAGTACCTGCAAATAAAGTTTTAAAAAAGTATAAGAACACATTAATATTAATTGAGTGGATTAAGCCAAAGTTCTATAGCTGCATTAGACAGACGAAAAATTTGTTTGCTCGATGTGATTGCAAAAGACAAACCTATTTCTATGAGTTTCCGCAATCGGAAGCTGCAACAGTAACGTCTATGTCCCTAGCAAGTTTGGACAGTCAAAATATTCAATCTGTTAAGAAAGCCTTATTTTATTACATTAGGCTTTCAGAAAAAATGGGGCTGCTTCTCATGTTATTATTTTTAATCATTGTAATATAAGCAATCCGGAGTTTTCCTTAAACTTACAATATTATTTGTAAATAAGTTTTAATTTTGACACTCGAAAAAACAGTTGTTAATATTATACAATACGTACAAGAATCTCCAAGTAACCTATCCAGACCTATGATAGATAGTTAAACAATCATAACCCATGTTAAATAAAAAATGTCTTACCACACATATGCCTCTCATTCTAGTTTACTGCTTTTAGCAAATAATGCTTTGAAAAGTGTGCAAGTGGACGTATGCTTAGAGTTTAAGGCAGAAAGAAATTTTTCGAAAATATATCTGTTTACTGTCTTATTCTATACGATTACATCACAAAGTACAATTCTATCAGAAGTAGCATGAGAGAACTTGTTTGAGGACATACCTGAAGTTTAAAAAAATTAGGAGTAAAGTCAATCATAATCATGATCGAGTGTATGATATACATCCAGGTTTTAAGGAATCCTGTCAACAATTATGCGCTAAAAAGTGGGCTATAAGGATGATGAGTTACAAGTATTTCTCTTTCAGACATAATTTTCTTGGCACAATTTAAATGAAATTTATGTCTAGAGCTGTCCTATCATGGATAAGATGGGAAAACAGTCGATGATAATTATATTGGAATTGGTAATGTTTAGAAAAACTCCAAAGCTGCAAAGAAGATTTTTGTAATTTGGGAGCTCAAGAAAACTTGGTTGAAAGATTTAATTTTCAAGTAAATGATGTAGTTGATTGTGCACTATTTGAGCTCCCAACATTAGCTACTACATGTCCTCAGCATAACAATGCGTTTATATCTTTGCACGCGACCCACAACGTCAAACAAATAAAAAAATTTTTACTTTTATATCTAGTAAAAAGATGCCAACCACTCTTAAAAAAATGTTAGCAAACAAAATAAAAAGCTTATAACTAGGATTATCTCTTGCTGAGTATAAAGTATTTTTTTTGCTCCTAGTACGAGTTTATAATAAACATCAACATTTGANTATTATCAATATTATTATTAGTATTATAATCATCATCATTATCATCATCATCATCGTCATTTTCATTATCAACATTATTATCATTATTATTATCATCAATATTATTATCCTTGTTTCTATTGACATAAAAATCATCGTAATTATCATCAACGTTATCATTATCATTATGATCATCATTATTCTCATCATTGATATTATCATTATTACTAATATTAAGTTTGTCTGGAACTTTTTACAATTATTGTCATAAATTTAAGTTTCAATTATTATGATTGTTATTATTCATGTAGCTTTTTCCTATAATTAGCTTAAGGTTAGGGTATGAAGAAACAACGATTTATTTAATAAAATATACACATATTTTTACACAGTGTAAGATGTGTGTGAAATTTTAGCGCGAAATGCTGCTTAGGTGATCATGTAGCATCAAAAGTTATTAAGACTTGTTTATTCTACAGTTAGGACGACGAATAAATATAAGTTTTTTCTCTAACAATCCGAAACACCCGCTTACTACAAAATTATTATGTTGGTATACGAGATGTCTACAAAAAAAAGAGAAGAAAAAATCATTTGCTAAAAAGAAATACTTTTCCATGATTGATCATTGTCTCTCATTGTACATTAGGCTTATCAGCTCTGGTAACTCGCAGACATCGGGCTATTATAATATCAAAGCTCAATTCGTAGTTTAAAAGGAAGAGAGTCATCTTTCGATTATGGTACCACTTGACATATTAGCAACCAGTACTCAGACTTAAGAGCTCAAGGCCTTCTGATGCCACCACGTGATTGTAAAAAAGATCTTTGGATCCCACCACCACTTACGACTCGATTGTGCAATTAAAAGAGCTGTCCCACCACCAAGTAACCCAGCAGCCTTATTTTTTCACCACCCCCTCCATCCAATCATGTGTTAGCAAGGCTTAAGTGACCCAGCATTCCCTATCCTTACCAGTATCCAATGGAGTGACGTAGAAGTTCTACAGTTTACTTACTTAGGTATTTGCAAAAGAAACTTTTAACACTATTGTAAGGGCGTTAAGCGAAACGTTGACATGTTTGACTATTTTGCTCATAATCTACCGACTCAGTAGTGTTATACGTGTTACGTACTACTACGTATAATGTTCTACGTAAAAATTTCTTTTATAAATCATTTTTTTAATTCATAGAATTTTCTATTGGTATGTAAAGTATGTGATGGCTGTTTTTACCTAAGAAAGGTTAGTATACTTCAAAATAATTTATTTACTGTAATTATTTGTAAACATGTGTTGGCACATTAAGGCCCGATAAATCACACAAATTTTAACTCTTCAGTCACCGATTATTATACATCCCCGATGTACAATCCTTTTGCGTATAGCGAGTTTTTCACTCATAGGATAGTGACCATGGTAGCGGACTGATAATTAGTGCGTAGTACGATATCCATAATTATTTTAAACTACACTAACTTAAATAATTTTTTATTCACAGCTCTATTATTGGAGGCAAGTCGTCAACGTCAACTTTTGTTTCGAACCTACAGGGTAGAAAAACACTACGCTGTGAATAGTGGGAAATGGTATTTCGAGTTTGAAGTCATGACAGCTGGTTTGATGCGAGTTGGATGGGCTAAAGTGGACTGCATGCCTGGCAGTATGATTGGCAGCGATGAAAATACTTGGGCCTTCGACGGTTATAATGTAAGAATCATACTATTTGTTACGTTATAAATAAAAACAACGTTACTTCCATCTCGTTAATAAAAATGTACTAAAGTTAGTTAGAAGCTGCAACTTGCTTTAGCTCAAGCGATTAACTAACACTATAATTTCTTTGATCCAGCGGTTAAAGCCAATAATCTAAGCATTTTGATTAAGTATTAATACAATTCACATTTAGACAAAAAGCTTTCCTGGTAGAAACGTTACTACATAAACTAGCTAAAAACTCGTCAACATGCTATGAGCCCATTCACTCATGTACCTTCGCGAGTTTCTAGCCAGTTTATGTAGTAATTTTCTGCCAGGGTCGTTCGTATTTTATTGAAACTGTTTTATAGTTTTAAAAGGTTAGTATTTCAATTATTATTCAAACTGATGTAAAACTTTTAGAAAATGTTTTATATTTATTAATTTATCAGTCAAAATTTTAATTGATAATATTTAAGTTGTTGATCAACTCAACTGCGAGTCAATACTTACATTAACTTTTTGAATTAGATTTTATGAAATTGACAATAACGTTTAAAAATTTTGTGACCTATTATATTTAACTGAATCAATGTGTTTATCAAACGTACTGTACGTGTACATAATTACGTACCTATTTATAAAAACACATATAGAAACATACATACATTCTATACACTATCCTATCACATAATCAGATACACATTTCCAGACATACGTGTGTTCAAAAAAGTGAGATTTTTCAAGCAATTCATGGCCAATATTAACAAAAGTAACTGAGCACACCAAGAACTATTTACTTATAAATTGAAATAAAACATTTATTAAATAATTTACGATCTTATTCTAAGTAATATAAAGGCAATAAATGTTATTTCTTCGTATGTGTAAAGGCCATATATTTGCCTCCAAGTTAGTACGGAGAAATAGATTAAAATAAGTATTTAAAAGTAAAGATTTGAGTATGTATATGGTTAATAAAGGGAACTAAGATGTCTTGATAAAAAGGAATGTAAGTCGAACTAATGGAAAAAAGACTAAGCTTTCTCTTGTTTTTTTAATGCTGCTTATTGCGCACACTCACTTTATACTTTTTATCATACACATGATTAATATTAAATTTGTGAAAATCCGTAATTGTGTGCATGCTTGAACAATAACTTTATATGAAACTATAATGATGATAGTATAATCGTTTGGCCCCAAATTTAAAACTATTTAATTATTTGGACTTTGTTAATTACAAAGGGTAAAATAAAAACTTGACATTAAATAAAAACGAGAAAAAATACACTCCCCGAATGTGGATCAAAAGTACAACCTCCTGTTTGCTAGACAGTTGCTCTACCACTTGAACTATCAAGCAGCCGTACATACTCTCACACCATAGGTTTGGATAAGTTCTCGTTCTTAATTTAGGCTGTTTTACCTCCATCTCGATGTTTAATAGGTATGTTAGAAAATCATTTCAATGCTTGTAGATAATAAAGGAATTTAATACTACTCTAAGAGGTGTACAAGCAATATTTATACAATTATCATTTTATCGGCTTATACGAAAATGGTGGCACTTTTATATAAGCTCTCTTCAAACCATCAGTGTCCTCTTGTCAATAAAAAATGTATTCTACTGCGCCATACATAAATCATAGACTCAATGATATGAAATGATGATAGTATAATCTTTTTGCCTCAAAATTTTAAATAGATGAATTATTTGGACTTTGGTGATCTTATAGTGAAAAATGAAAACTTGATTACTTGTATACTTCTTGGAGTAAAAATTTCTTACTTATTTACTAGTATAAAAATCGTTTTCTAATATTTCTATTCAACATTGAGCTGAAGGTATAAACAGCTTAAATCAAGAATGAGAACTTATTCAAACCTACGATGCGAATAAATGTACGGCTCCTTGGTAGCTGAAATAGTAAAGCAACTGTCCATAAAACAGAAAGTTGTACGTTTGGTCCACACTCAGAAGAAGTATTTTTCTCATTCTTACTTAACGTCAAGCTTTTGTTTCACCCTATATGATCAACAAAGTCCGAGCAATTTGTTTATTCGAAACTTTCAGGCAAAAAGAGTTTACTATCATTATTTTACGTAATCGAGTCCATGATCTAAATATGGCTCAATAATATACAATTTTATACGAAAAGAAGACACGGATGGTTTTAAGAGTGCTCATGTAAAAGTGCCACCATCTACACATTTGCTGATGCGGTGATAAATATATAAATATTGCTTGAATACATTTTGAAGTAATATTTTTTTTTAATTAATTCTTTTTATTCATTTTATACTCCATCCCTTTTGAATTTGAAGGGCTTCTGTTACATTTCTCACAATTTGAAATATTTTTTATTATTACTGTTAAATACTAATCNTTTCACTTTAACTCCATTATTTACGGAGATACGGCCGTTTTAAGTTTTTGCCAATTTGAAAAACCTAAACCACAGATTTTAAGCGTTATCACAGGTTAGTGTGAATTTGCTATGATGTTCTAGGCTGCCTAGACTTTAATTTAAAAAAATTTTTTTTTTTTTAAACAAATCTATATTTAAAACAATTATTTATATTGTCTGCTACAGTCATCTTTTATTACCCCTTTTTCCCACTTTTCTCTTTTCACTACTTTTCACTTTCTTTTCTCTTCTCTCTTCCTTTCTTGCTTGCTCTTCTCATTGTTTCAATTATTTCCTGGCATTTTCTTTTAGTAAACTTTATACTTTATCTCATCCCTCTTTGGTATTCACACTTAAATCTTTAATCACCCAACTTTATTATTTTATTTCTTAGTCTAACCATACATCTCAAAACTTCTGATTTCCTTGTATCTTGGCTTAGAACTTCTTCTATCTCCTTTTCACTTCTTGTTTCTCTACAACTCTTCAGTATGTGTCTATGGTCCTCTTCATCCACCTGACACAGTATACACATCTTTTCTTTCTCTTCTTCTTAGTATTTTTTTCCTTCACACTCATTTCCGCATCTAAATCTTGCTATCAGCCTCCCATCTTTAATTGTAACATCCTTTTTTAGGTACTCCGTTTATTTCTCTGTTTTAATGTATCTACATATCTTGTTGTATCTTGAATTTTCTACCTTCTACATTTTTTTTCCTTCTTTTCTTTACTGGCCTTTAGTTTTTTTTTCATGTCCTCCTTAAATTCTACTCCTTTTATGTGTTACGTCTGAACTTCTAAAAGTAAGGGGTGGAACTCGTAGACTCGTTCTACGAACAAATAAGTTTTATTTTTGTTCATCAGGAACCAGCCGTCGGCCCAATGGCCTTATTTGCTTCTACATACAGTATACTTTTTTTTAAAATTGTTGACTCAGCGTTGTGGTGTTAGGTTTCACCGAGCAGTATGTATGGAGTGGTGTACGCTGTGCTGGCGTCGACCTACTCTTAGAGTTTATGTTTTATGTCATACAGTAGTAGCGTATCTTATTTGTTTTTTTATCTCAGTGTCTATTTTACTTTTCCTCGATGTTCAATCTATTTATTAAGGTGAGAATTATGGGCTGATCAATTAGAATTATTAGATCTTATAATGTTTCATATAGTTTAGTTATTAGAATCTTTTTAAATTAAGAAAATCAATGAAATCAATAACCAAGCTGTGTCTTATCTGATGATTGAATAAATTAGGAAAAGCCAAAAATAGTAAATTTTACAAATAGTATAAATAATGAAGTTTCAGATTCACATTAACAATGTAATACAATTTATAGTTTCATTAACTTAACTTACTTCTATGATCGTTGGTTAGCCACTGCTTGTGCGCACGCAGTCACAAGATCTTACAAGGTTGACCGTAACGACGTTCCTCATCTTACACGAGAGCACTTGTGGCAATGACAATAATTAGGCTTCTGCTTTTCACGTTGAAACCCAAGTCAATGGTCCTTTCTTTCTTGTTCCTCCTTGATTTACTTTTTAGGCAAGTTTACAGTGTCCTTGTTTGCTTGAATTTTTCTCACACAGCTTAGTCACCGAACTTAGTCTTACATTTGCGTGAAATGCACGCCTCTAAGACATAGTTTAATCACCGAACTAAGTCTTACATCCACTTAAAAAACGTAACAGAACTCACTTTATAACCTTTATAGTTACTTTGGAGCAATTGATGAAAGAGAAAAGGAGAATATTGTTCTGTGCGAGGAGTTTTTTACTTTTGCGTTTAAGGAGGACGCGTCAGGTTGGGAATCCGAGCAACCAAGCCAAGCTTAACCTAATTACCCTTGACTGACACGAGCACAGGCATGTTGCAATAATTTTACAGTAATTGATGGTTAAAACTGCTGATCTCTCGGAATTCACATTAAGTACTTACATATTTCTAGTAGTACGAAAAATTAAATTAAAAAAATAAGATAAAAAATTATGTTTTACATATGAATTATTACAATTTATAAGATGAATTATTATTTTTTGAGACTTTGTCGTTGCAAGTCTTCCGTTTTTAACTCATTGTAGATGATGTTAAGCTACAGTTATGATTGTAGAATCGATTGTCATTTAGAAATGGCAGCTCAATGGTCACAATTTTGCGTAGTTTGGTAGGAATGATGTTTACATTTGATTTATAAATAAGGTGATATCAAGTTGTTGGTCAGTTTTTTTTTTCTCTTTTCTCTTCCCTTCCCTTGAGTCACTATATGTTATAATGGTGCACTGTTACCGGAGCATAAGGTAAGGTTGGTATATATCATTTATCTGAAATGAGTTATGATGAATTGTTTGCTGGGCGTCTTGATAGAAGTTATTGGGTTATTCGTTTATTATGAGAGAGTTGTCGGTTACTTTACTTCTTAATTGCAGCTTTAATTCGTAGTTTTATGCAGCAGGCGTAGCTGCTTTGCATTTTACAAAGTATCCTAATGGCGTTAACATTTTACGCGACATTACTGCTGGATCCATAATGCTTCATTGACCTTGCTCCACTGCTCGATTGAAATCAAGTGAGAGAAGGTTCTGCAGTGTTGCTGTCATGCCTTTATTATATCGTTTACTTCTCTGTCAAATTTTGTTACAACACTATAAGATTTATTTTCATTGATGTTTTACATGTTTGAAAAGCATTTTTTCGGACGATAAGACATGAACTTCATGTTTTAACTTAACTGATTTTTGTTACAACTTTACAGCACATTAGTGTTAAACAAAATAATGTTGAAGGTTGGTGGTTGGAAATACATCTTCAAAACTTAAAATCTTCCGTTGATGGTTTTGCACACGCATATAATTTGTTTTATCTATACAAGTTATATATTATACAATAAAAGAGTATAATTTTTACCAGTAGTAGACGTAAACTTGTAAAAAAAATTTTGTAAATTTTATTTGATCGTAAAATTTTTTTTTGTCTTTTTTTTTTGTTTAAACATTTGGGTATTATTGGTAATAAGTTTTTGACGTTGCTTACATTTAAATATTTTGGAAAGAATTTCAGTTTGGGAACTAATTAACTGAAATTAAGTTATGCACATTTTAACTACTGAAATTGTTCCCTTACAAAATTGTTAAAGTTTGATCTTATCATCAATCTAATTTCTAATTAGTCATGTATTATGAACTATTGGACAACTGTAAGTTCTTAAAAGAGTGCACAATAAAGTAACAAATATTAGTTGATTGTACTGGCAAATCTCAGCTGTTGATTAGAAAAATTGTATAAAAATAACTCTTTATGTAAGAGTAGTGAATTGCAAGTGTTAAGAAAAAAAGAGAGCTACATCCCACATACTTATGTTTTGTGGTCAACGTGTTTAAATTTTATTAAATTGCAGGTTTTACAAGGTGAGTATAAAAAACAAGGCCGTTTTTTTCAGTTTTATTCGTGCGTTTTTCCTGACCAGTCAACAAAATATATTTAAAAAACAATGTATCGACAGGAAAGTACCATTTTAGTTAGTCATAAAAGTGTACCGTTTTACTATGTGTTAAAAAAAAAATTTATTTACAAAGGGGCTTTCCTTTTTTTTTGTTTTAGTTCGAGTTAATGTCATACACTTGAGAAGAAAGAATGAGGAAATTTAAAGGAATGAAGTGTTTATTGAAGAAGGGGCTGAATTAGGCTATGAGAGATTACAGCCCGTTTATCTTTGACGGAACAGTTTACTACGCATGGGGGTAAGTAACTAAGAAGGAATAGTAGTCAAATTATCATGTTTATTGCGGTTATAACGATATTTTTATAAATTTATGATTAATAAAAAATTATTGTTATAAATTATATGAATCAAGCCATGAGAAGTTACAGTCCGTTTATCTTTGACGGAACGGTTGAGTACGTGTAGCGGCAAGTAACTAAAAAGAAATAATAGTCGAATAATCATGTTAATTGTGGTTATAACGATATTTTGGTAGCGTAAAAGGTTTTCTTATCGAATTTTGCCCCACATTGAGATCACATAACTATACTAGGTTATGCTTTAGAGAGCTAAAAATAATTGTAAGTACCAAAAGTGATTTATATGCAGTAATAACAATCATCCAGACCCTGTATGGTCCCCGACTGGCTGACTATTACCGAAAATGGCAGAAAATGGGCTATTTTCTCGAATTTCTTGACATTTTGAACAGTGAGGTTAGGTTTTGTAAATCTAAAAAAATTTAGGACAACTACTTTTAGTACCTTGTAAG
>NW_019379750.1:107944-177797 GCF_000648655.2 Copidosoma floridanum | reverse complement strand
ATTCAAGTCCACGTTCTTCGTCGCTTATTGTTACAATTCTTCCTATATATATTCCTTTTTTTTAGGTGCAAAGGGTAGAATGGTCGAGGAAGTTAAGCAAAAGAGCCTATGAACGTCAGCTCAAGGCAGAACTGGCTAAGGTTAGACAAGGTCTAGGGGAGTATGTCTACAACTTCTGATCATTGTTTAAGTGCTCTGAGGTTATTGTTGATGTCTTTCCAGTAATTGGGATATCGGCGTACTACGTTACCTTCAGATTTTAAGTGAGAATATTTAGTGTGGCAATGCGATCTGACCAAAGAGCCAATGAAAAAAAAACAAAAAAATTGTATAAATAGTATTCATAAATATGTATGTATGACAAAGAAAATGCAAAGTTCCCCCATTTTTTCAATAAATGAGTTTGCGATTATAAATAGGTTATCCTTTATTTAACTACCTGATTTGTCTCGATAAATGCCCCCACACTGTATTTGCTGTATTGTGCCAAGTTACTATACATGCACTTATAGTGGCTGTTTTTTAAGTAAAATTTTAACTGCTGTCAGTGGTTTCTAGATTTGGTCACATAGTAATAATACAGATGTATGATAAAACTAGTGCATGCCTTGTGTGAGACATTCGATCTTTTTCTTAGAGGGCAAAGTTTTGCTTCTCGTTATAAAAGTATAAATGGCATCTGAGTCCTTAGAGCAACATGTTCTTTTCGTAGGTATATGTTGAATTGATGGTCTTGTGGTAATTGCAGAGATTCTCGGCTCTTCGAATGGTTGTCTTATATGGTTAGGGATATTGTACAATCCATATCTCTGATTTTATGTGACCAATTTATACACACTTAATAAACTGTAAGTATGATGATTACAATTATTAGGTTTCCTCCGAATGCTGTAGTGAGATAAATCTTTTCTAGGGATTTTTTTTTTATGGTTCACAACTTCTCTCAGTTCTCCTTTGATATTATCTAGTGATAGGGTGTCATTTGATTCAGCCCATTTTGTAATTATTATTTGTTCTTTTTCCTCTTAATCAAATGTATTGTTTGTAATGCGTGAAAATACATTTTGAGATAATAGTATGGGTAAGTTAAGTCTTAACTCAGGTTTGTAGATGTAGGTGTAATTTAGTTTTATAAAGTTTGTGCCATATAGGGTGACATCACGATAATGTGCTGTACACTGCCCGCTTAATGTTGAAAGTCTGGTGCCCTTTAGTGTCAATTCTTGGCGATGATCATAATCACAAAGTAAACGAAGTGTGAGAGAATCTCTAGTGGAATAAAGCCATTCCTGAGTGTATTTTAACTTGGTCTCATATGATTTTTCCGAATCGTATAACACAATTTCACATTTTTTATGGGCTTCTTCTGTGGGTTTTATAAAGAGGAAAAATTCACATGTAGCATCGTCGATTTCTTCCATTATTCCATAGGTAGGTTCACATAGTGGTAAATGACCACAGTGTATATATTTATATATGTAATCTTTATCAGTTAGAAAATAATTTGCTTGGTGGTGGTTTATAATTAAATACTTTGTTTTGGGCTTGATACTGACGTAATCTTGTAAGATTCGGTGTATATTTTGTGGCATGGGTAGCAAGTGCATTAAGTCTGGTAGCTGTATAGAGTAATGTATTGTGTTCATGTACAGCAAGGGGTAAAATTTTGTCCCAGGCCTGTTTAGTTGTAGTTTTTGTTCTTAAAAAGCTTTTAAGCATGACATGACTACGTTCTAGTGAACCGTTAGATTGGGAACGGTAAGGTGTAGTGGTCTTAAGGTTAAAACTAAAAATTTGGACTGAATTTGGGGTAAATTTTAGCATAATCTTTAATAAATTGTCTATAATACCCTTAAGTCCAGAAAACTCTTGAATTTATGTACAATTTGTTAGTGTTGAAAAATTTTTAACTGCTTCAAGTTTCTCGGGATCGGGTTTAACTACATAACCTTCTTTTTTATGTCCTAAATATGTTACTTCAGGAGTTAGAAATTTGCATTAATCTACTTGTAATTTTAAACCAGCACCAGATAGTCTATCGAATAATTTTCTTACTAATATTTCATGTTTTTCTAATGTTTCAGCACATATTAAAATATCAACTCAAAATATAAATAGTTCTGTGCCTTTCAATCCCAATAATACAGAATCCATGAGTCTTTGGAATGTAGCTGGTGCATTGCATAATCCAAATGGCATGGTTGTATACTCGTAATGTTCATACGGAGTACTCAAAGCTGTTTTATAGTGATCTGCTGGAAATACTTTAGTTTGATAAAATCCAGTAGATAGGTCAAATACTGAAAAAAATTTTGACCCACCACTTTGCTCTAATATCTCTGTTATATTTGTCAATGGGTTAGTATCAGGAACAGTATTAGCGTTTAATTTTCTATAATTTATTACAAGACGATCTCTCTTTTCTCTATAGGATCCGGGCTTTCTATGGACAATCCACAGTGGACTATTGTATGGGCTGAAAGAGTAGCTAATGGTTCCTTCTTGTAATAGTTAATTGATCTGATCCCTAACTTCTTTAAAATAAGTAGAAGGATACCTGTACTTTTTAGTAAAAACAGGTTTATCATCAGTTGTCAGTACATTATGTTGTACACACGATGTACGTGGAGCCACATCACCTTTGATATATAATAGATGTGAATACTCTTTTACTATTTCACAAAGTTGTTCATCGTTTCTCTCATTATTATGTTTTGAGCAAAGTTTTTCCGTAATATATTTAATTCTTTCCAGTGCTGTCATGTTGGAAACATCATCGCTAAAATCTAAGTCGAGAAAATTTTTTGAATCTTCTTAATCAAATGGTACGAGATTTTGGGGAGGGATCTCGATTTCTACTGGCTCTTCTCTATTATTCACAGCCATCGTGAAACAGCAGTCTTTATCGTATACTACTGCTACTTTTCCTATGAATAATAATTATACTATGAGTAGTTTTTATCCAGTGCAAGTATGCTTGCCCGTAGCTGTTAGTTTGCGTTACAGGAATCTCTATGGGAACTCTTATTCTTGCTGGTATTTTATATACACGATTTTGATGAAAGGTGATTCCTGTAGGTTTAAAATATTGAGAAGTTGGAAGAGATTCCAAGATTTCTTTATTTATGCTAATATTATCTGTAATTTAGTAAAAATTATTTTTATTACTGATATATTTTGTCGTTATATCAAGTATTACAAGTCCACGTTCTTCGTCGCTTATTGTTACAATTCTTCCTATAAATGAAATAGGACTTACAGTTTTTTTTTTTAGTATCAAGGCTTTTGTGTCATAATAAAGCCTGACCCGTTCTTTGGCTAAAAATAAATTTCCTAATATTCCTGTCTCACTGAGAGGTGTTTCTTGTGCTAAGACGTTTTTGTGCTAAAACTTTACTTAGTAAGAGCTAAAACGTGATTTACATCAAATGTGTTTAACGTTACTGTTCCTAATGTTATTTTATTTTAAGAAGTTAATCCAAAAAAAAAATTTATTTAACAGTATTTATAATAACATTTGGTAGCAATAATGATATTTTCATACAATTGACGTCAGCTCCTGTATCTATTATAAAAGTCTCTACGCTTTCATTTAATTATGAAATTCAAAGTGTTGTTGGTGCATTACTAACGTTTCTTGCGATGGAAACTCGGGCAATTGCACAAATTGGCTCATCAGTAGACGCTCATTCAGATCTTTGCTCGCCACTGCATCTGGGCCATGAGCACCGTTTACGTTGAAAGAATGGCCTGGTTTAAGAAAACTGGGTCTGCAACTTTGCAGATTATTGAAAGAGTTTGACCTTAAGCGAAAGCTAGTGTCGTTTTGGCATTCACGTAGTATCTAAACGTTGTTGCACGTGCAGGTGTAATGTTCTATTGAAGCAGTAGACGAGTTACTAAATACGCACTGCAATAAGCTTGTGTGAAAGGAGCAATTCAAATAGGCTTCTAATTAGTTTTGGTGTTGCGTTGGTTGTGTGGGGCCAAAATTCTGATTATTTTTCCAGGACTATTTAAATGGCTGGTAAGATTGCGTTTCATTTGATTTTTGCAATAATCTTATTGATTGATTGTTTGAGTCATTATTTTGATATGGAAGAGCTGGGTGTGATACTGTTCTGCCGTCTGAATCAAACGTAGTCAGAAAGTTTTTTGTGTCATCAGGGTTGTAATGACACAAATAGTGACAAAAAATAATGATGAGATATATAATCACGATTGTACATGTTGGAATTGTTATAGTTAACTTGATGTGTATGGTTTTTATTAGGCTGAAAATATGCAATATTATCTTGTCGATTTTGTTGGTATACTGATAGGTTTTGTATTGCAGTAGGGTGTTCATGCTGAGCAAGATACATATGTGAATTCTGATGATACATGGTAGCGTGAGTATTGGGGTATAATGTTTTTCCAACTTCTTCTGCTTCTAAAGCTACTTGTAAAGCACCAGCAAACGTTTTTATTACTTTTGACATCATGTTGGCCTTGAATCCATCGGGTGAGCCTCGCATGAATGCTTTACGGCCAACCATTTCTAGATATAATTTGTCATTAGATTTTTGGTTTTCCTGTATGATGTTGGAAACAGCCTCTGTTTTAGCTGCTCTAGCGCTTTGATTAATAAATGGAAAAATCTATCGGAAAAATCGTGACCATTTTCTTCCTTTTTGAATTTAAAAATTGTTTATTAATGTTGGTGATGTATTGAGCGTGAGTTTTAGAAGAATCAAAGTGTAAGTTTCAATAATTTATAAGATCGTCTTAAGTATTTATTTTTAATCCGTCTAGACAATTTCTTGCTCTACTCTTAAGCCTGGAAATGACTGTTTTTAAAAACATAAGCTCTTCCGTATGATTAAAAACAGAAGCTAAGTTAAGGAACGTACCATTTTTAACATCTTGCAAGAAATCTATGAGAGGTATATTTTAACTACTATGTATTAGTATGTGTAAGTCAGCTTGATTTTTACGTAAAGCTTAATTATTTGGAGGAACTTGAAGTAATAATTTAAGAAATTCTAGTTATTTTTCAGCTTCCCTTGCCCTATGGTATTGTTCAAGTAACTGTATCCTTTGTAGCAACATCTGCTTCCTTAATTACATCCATAAGTGTCTGATCTATTGTTATAAAGGTTTCCTGAAAAAAGATAAAGGAAGAACATAAGAAAAATTAGAAAAATAAATACAAATACGAATACTATTTGGTTAGAGCATACTCTTTGTGAACCAAAAGGCATAGCTCTCTACAAGCGATGCCAATTTGTTACGCTTAAACTTCTATAAGTAAAGATCAGAACTCGTAGATTCATTCTACAAACAAATAAATTTTATTTTCGTCCGTTGGAAACTAGCCATCGGCCCAAAAGCCTTATTTGCTTTCACTAATGGTATACTTTTCTTTGAAATCGTTGACTCGGCGTTGTGGTGTTAGGTTTCACCGAGCAATATGTATGGAGTAGTGTATGCTGTGCTGGCATCAACCTTCTCTTAGTGTTAGAGGCGTATGCGTTAGCACACACAAGGCTCAGATAGGGTGATTGGGAAGACACAATAAAACACAATAAAATTAAACAGCATAAAATAACAACTTTTAATGTTACTCAAAGGCCAAGAAAAATCACAGTTAATATTTACAAAAATAGTAAAGGTCAAAATAATACAGGAGAAAAGAAATAATGTTTATAGTCTTAAAGCAATAAACTATTGAAATATATAAAAGCGAAGAATGTAGAAAGAAAAGAGTTAAGTTGAATAACACAATATGTAAACATGCACTGGCTTTGAGCTCGCAAGAGACTTTGAAAGTTACACAAATAAATGTTAATATGAAAGCACTGATATAATACAACTAATTAAAATATTGATTAACGAAAAACGATTGTCTGTAGAAACACACAATTACTGTCTGTAGAAATACACAAGAGTTTCACTAAGTCTTGTTGTTGATAATCACTGGTAGTTCGATGAAATTAACTATTTGAGCTGGTCTGCAGATTATGCAGTGAGCATTTATAACGAAGCACTAAGAGCACTGCACTGCACAACTGAGTTTTGTCCACTGTATTGCGAGAGTTAATCTGAAGATTTACCCTAGAATTTAAGGTGATGTATGCACCTTTGAATGTTAGAGTTTGGCAACGTAAATTAAGAGAGTCTATCCTCGACGAGAGCTGAGTTTAATCTGGCGCTTACAGTTTACAAAGCTTACCGCGTGAATACGCACACACACACCTGCTGCGCGCCAAGTCAACCAAGCGCACACGCACAGAGCGTTGAGCCGACAGAGACTACAAGTGTACACAATGTACACAAAAGCCGGGCCTACTTTCGGTCGCTCTTATTTCCAACATTCCGCCCACCGTCAGTCAATGGCTGACAACAGCCATAGACCGGCAGTGGCACCAACTTGTAAATTGGTCTCCTGAGCGCCTTACTAAGGTCTTGAAAGTCACCACTCTAACCAGGCCATCCTTTCCTGGGTGGACGTCGACGACTCTGGCCAGTGGCCACTTTCCTGGTGGTAGAGTCTTACTCGTTATAAGCACCAATGAGCCTGTCTTGATGTCATGAGCTGGAGTATGCCACTTGGAGATTGAGTTTAATCTAATCAAGTACTATGTAGACCACTACTTCCAAAACCTTTGTTTTGGAGCTTGGATCAGCTGCCAGCGAGGGAGCCTTGCTTGAGTTAAATCCATCAAGCATGGCTCTGGTGGTGAGTTTAGCGCCAATCCGACTAAGAAGTGTCCTGGAGTAAGCGTGTCTAAATCCTCTGGATCATTGGTAAGGGGTTATAGTGGTCTAGAGTTAAGTATTGCTTCGATTTAAGTTAGCAACGTCGTGATCTCTTCAATCGTGTAAGGAGTCTCTCCCATAGTCCGATGGAGATGGTGTTTTATCGACTTCACTACTGCCTCCCATTTTTCTCCCATGTGAGGAGCAGCTGGAGGGTTGAAGTGCCATGACGTTCCATCTTGGGCGAGCATGGCTGATAGATGAGAATTTCGACTGATTGTTTCTGAGTATAACTGTTGAAGAGCCCTATCTGCACCAACGAAGTTCGTCCCACAATCAGAATACAACTTAAATGGACGTTTCCAACGTGAGACAAATCGCCAATACGCTGACAAGAATCCTTCGGTAGAGTAATCTGTCACTGCTTCGAGATGCACAGCAGAGGTCAAAAAACACACAAACACACATATCCAACTCTTGTATGCCTTCGACCCTCTGCCATGCCAAGCTTTGAGATGTATTGGACCTGCGTAGTCGATACCTGTGTGAGCAAACGGTCTGGAGGGAGTCACTCTTGCCTCGAGTAACTGTCCCATGAGTTGTTGTGCTCTTTGTGCCCGGTACCTGGCACATTTGACACAGTAGAGGATTCTGGATCGGATGAAGGCCCTTCCACTGATTATCCAAAACTCTTGACGAGTTTTGCTAAAAGTGAGCTGAGCTCCTCCGTGTAGAGTTTGCCGATGAGCCTGATCGATAACCAAACTGATGAATTGAGCTTGACGAGGAAGTAGGACAGGATGTTTTGCATCAGGTCTGAGCTTGGCATTCATGAGTCTGTCTCCCACACGCAGTATGCCAGCATCATCAGTATATGCCATCAACTGGTGGAAAACATGGTCCTTTGGGAGAGAACCTGATTTGAGCATCTTGATTTCCTCCTTTAAACATTCCTGTTAAGTTAATCTGATGAGTAAGAGCTTAGCTTGAGTGATATGTTCTGCAGTGACAGCTACGGATGATTCCTGGTGTGTGAGTAAGGCTTTAAATTTGGCACAAGCAAGTAAGAGGGTGGCTATGATACGATAGAGTTTGTGCAATGTGGAGCTGGACTGAGTGAGCCTAAGTAGGAACTCCGAGTCCGAGACTGATGACACCAATACGCATCAGCAAAACCATGGAGTCTCACCACAGAAGAAGAATGTGCTCCAAGCCATCTAGGAACCGTTACTCTGGAGAGTTTGGCTAGATTATCTCGTATTTGTAGCCACCTCTGAACGAGAGCATCTGGTATGGGTGTATCCCATGTAATTTTGAGTAGCCACAATTCCTGAATGATGAGTTTGGCTGCTACAATCACTGGAGCAACTATTTCAAGAGGATCGAAGATTTAAGATATTTCTGAAAGAATTGTTCTCTTCGTTGGAGTTCGACTGAGAGGCTTGAGTGTGCACTGAAAGGTGAGATTGTCTGAAAGTGGTTTCCAAACCATTCCGAGTACTTTAGCATCGCAGTCATCGAGAGAGAGTGCTGATTCTTCACTGGAGTTTGAGTAACTGAATCTTGGCTAGTTTGGGTGCCACTTAGCTAGGGGCAATCTGCCCGCCATGCACAGCTCCTTGAGTTGGAGGGCCTGCTCGTTTAACTCATCTGGAGTCTTCCCTCCACCAAGAATGTCGTTCACATATCTGCCGCTGGTGAGAATCCGGGCCGCCTGGGGGTAACGGTGCCCTTCATCCTTCACCAGCTGCAGCAGTGAGCGTGTGGCCAGAAATGGAGCAGGCCTCGTCCGGTAGATCACTGTGGTGAGCTGGAAGTAAGCTACCTCGTGAGGTTTGCTATGCCAGATGATTCGCTGAAGATCCCAATCGTCTGGATGAACCTTGATCTGACGATACATCATGGAGATGTCCGCAGAGAAAGTCCATTTGAATGTGCGTAACCAGAAGAGTATATGTGTTATGTTGGGCAGTAGATCAGGTCCCGTGTAAGTTATGCTGTTGAGTGAATGTCCAGAGAAAGTAAGGGCTGAGCCATTGAAAACCACCCTGAGTTTGGCGTTGTCTCCATCTTCCTTCAATACGCCGTGATGAGGCAGATAACAATGAGGCTTGATGTTGAGCTCATCTGCAGGCACCGGTCGCATATGGCCAAGACTCAAATACTTATTCATGAAATCTGTATAGAGCTTGTCGTACTTGTCGTCTGTTTTAAGCCTGGCCACCGTGCGATCGAAGCATTTACAAGCACGGTTGACTGAGTTGCCCAGCAGAGATGGAGATTGCTTCAGAGGAAGTTTCACAACATATCTTCCGGTGCTATCCCGAGAGTGAGCTCGCACGAAGTGCTCCTCACACTCCTTTTCCTCTGGTGTAAGCTGTGAGTTTGACTTTGAAGGGACTTCTTTTTGAATCCAGAAGTTGATGAGTAATTCCTGTAGTTTATCTTCTATTTTTGAAACGATATGGTGAGTGTGACGATGAATCTTTGTAACAGGCTGGTTAACGCAACCCGATAAAATCCAACCGAACAGTGTACGTTGAGCGATAGGTTCTGATAAAGAACCTCTGAGCAGATCTGAGGTGATTATAGCTGAATAGTAGTCAGTGCCAAGTAGCAAGTCTATGTCTCGTGGCAGATAGAAATGGGGGTCAGCTAACTCCAGAAATTCCGTATGCAGCCACGATCATGTCTTACATTGAAAAGATGGTAGTAGAGCTGTTACTCTAGGCAAGATGTGGAGCACCACATCGACGCTGGAGTCAGAATATAATGAAAACAATCTGAGTTCTACTTTACCACGTGCTTTACTGACTACGTTGCCTCCAATGCCCAGGATACAGATGTTGGACTTCGTGCACGTCAGCTGCAGACGCTTCACAGCATCTTCCGAAATATATGATAATTCTGAACCTTGATCGATCAGAAGCCTAAGATGATGATGTGCAGCTGAAGCACGTACCTGGGCTACTGCTGTTGGCAACAAGATAGATAAGTGATACAAGACTGATAAGTTTGGTTGGACGATGTGATTCTTGTTGAGTTTGACTTGATGTTGACTCTGGGATAAGTATTACTAGATGTGGAGTTTCGATGATAAGTGTTTCTGATGACTGCGCTGATTTCCTATTCTTGATGTTGAGTCGGCTGAGACGCCAACCTGCTGATCGGTTGCAACAATCGAGCTCCGTGAATCATGGTATGGTGAGCCTTACCACAGGTTTAGCACCTTTTCGTGTTCATACACTTAGCAGCAGCATGGTGGCCCAAACAGTTAAAGCACAAAGGCTTTTTATCCACGAACTGGTATCGTTGGCCAATAGAGACGGCTGCGAATGCCGGACAGCGAGCAATAAAGTGTTGCTAGTTGCAGTACGTGCAGAGCTGGGTGTGATACTGTTCTGCCGTCTGAATCAAACGTAGTCAGAAAGTTTTTTGTGTCATCAGGGTTGTAATGACACAAATAGTGACAAAAAATAATGATGAGATATATAATCACGATTGTACATGTTGGAATTGTTATAGTTAACTTGATGTGTATGGTTTTTATTAGGCTGAAAATATGCAATATTATCTTGTCGATTTTGTTGGTATACTGATAGGTTTTGTATTGCAGTAGGGTGTTCATGCTGAGCAAGATACATATGTGAATTCTGATGATACATGGTAGCGTGAGTATTGGGGTATAATGTTTTTCCAACTTCTTCTGCTTCTAAAGCTACTTGTAAAGCACCAGCAAACGTTTTTATTACTTTTGACATCATGTTGGCCTTGAATCCATCGGGTGAGCCTCGCATGAATGCTTTACGGCCAACCATTTCTAGATATAATTTGTCATTAGATTTTTGGTTTTCCTGTATGATGTTGGAAACAGCCTCTGTTTTAGCTGCTCTAGCGCTTTGATTAATAAATGGAAAAATCTATCGGAAAAATCGTGACCATTTTCTTCCTTTTTGAATTTAAAAATTGTTTATTAATGTTGGTGATGTATTGAGCGTGAGTTTTAGAAGAATCAAAGTGTAAGTTTCAATAATTTATAAGATCGTCTTAAGTATTTATTTTTAATCCGTCTAGACAATTTCTTGCTCTACTCTTAAGCCTGGAAATGACTGTTTTTAAAAACATAAGCTCTTCCGTATGATTAAAAACATAAGCTAAGTTAAGGAACGTACCATTTTTAACATCTTGCAAGAAATCTATGAGAGGTATATTTTAACTACTATGTATTAGTATGTGTAAGTCAGCTTGATTTTTACGTAAAGCTTAATTATTTGGAGGAACTTGAAGTAATAATTTAAGAAATTCTAGTTATTTTTCAGCTTCCCTTGCCCTATGGTATTGTTCGAGTAACTGTATCCTTTGTAGCAACATCTGCTTCCTTAATTACATCCATAAGTGTCTGATCTATTGTTATAAAGGTTTCCTGAAAAAAGATAAAGGAAGAACATAAGAAAAATTAGAAAAATAAATACAAATACGAATACTATTTGGTTAGAGCATACTCTTTGTGAACCAAAAGGCATAGCTCTCTACAAGCGATGCCAATTTGTTACGCTTAAACTTCTATAAGTAAAGATCAGAACTCGTAGATTCATTCTACAAACAAATAAATTTTATTTTCGTCCGTTGGAAACTAGCCATCGGCCCAAAAGCCTTATTTGCTTTCACTAATGGTATACTTTTCTTTGAAATCGTTGACTCGGCGTTGTGGTGTTAGGTTTCACCGAGCAATATGTATGGAGTAGTGTATGCTGTGCTGGCATCAACCTTCTCTTAGTGTTAGAGGCGTATGCGTTAGCACACACAAGGCTCAGATAGGGTGATTGGGAAGACACAATAAAACACAATAAAATTAAACAGCATAAAATAACAACTTTTAATGTTACTCAAAGGCCAAGAAAAATCACAGTTAATATTTACAAAAATAGTAAAGGTCAAAATAATACAGGAGAAAAGAAATAATGTTTATAGTCTTAAAGCAATAAACTATTGAAATATATAAAAGCGAAGAATGTAGAAAGAAAAGAGTTAAGTTGAATAACACAATATGTAAACATGCACTGGCTTTGAGCTCGCAAGAGACTTTGAAAGTTACACAAATAAATGTTAATATGAAAGCACTGATATAATACAACTAATTAAAATATTGATTAACGAAAAACGATTGTCTGTAGAAACACACAATTACTGTCTGTAGAAATACACAAGAGTTTCACTAAGTCTTGTTGTTGATAATCACTGGTAGTTCGATGAAATTAACTATTTGAGCTGGTCTGCAGATTATGCAGTGAGCATTTATAACGAAGCACTAAGAGCACTGCACTGCACAACTGAGTTTTGTCCACTGTATTGCGAGAGTTAATCTGAAGATTTACCCTAGAATTTAAGGTGATGTATGCACCTTTGAATGTTAGAGTTTGGCAACGTAAATTAAGAGAGTCTATCCTCGACGAGAGCTGAGTTTAATCTGGCGCTTACAGTTTACAAAGCTTACCGCGTGAATACGCACACACACACCTGCTGCGCGCCAAGTCAACCAAGCGCACACGCACAGAGCGTTGAGCCGACAGAGACTACAAGTGTACACAATGTACACAAAAGCCGGGCCTACTGTCGGTCGCTCTCATTTCCTACACTTAGACTTTATGTTTTATGTCACATGGTAGTAGCGTATCTCATTTGTTTTTCTATCTCACACCCTTCTAAAGGTCGTTTTTATACAGAGTCTATTTTAATTTTCCTTGATTTTTAATTTATTTATTAACGTAAGAATTATGTATCGATCAATGAATACTATTAGATCTTGAAATGTTTTATATAATTTAGTCATTAGAATGTTTATGAGTTTAAAAATTAATTTTATCAACGACCAAGTTGTGTCTTGTCTGATGATTTAATAAATTTAGAAAAACCAGAAGTAGTTAATTCTACAAATAATTTAGTAATTGGAATATTTTCAGTTTAAAGAATGGTAGTTTTCCTACGAGTTCGAAAAGTCTCTGTTTGAAAACCGAGACGTTTGCGGCCCGAGCCGAAGGCGAGGGACGTAACGAGGTTCGTAAAGGAGACTTTTTGAACGAATATCGGAAAACTGCTTTTTTGCCCGAGGAAGTACAAGCCTCCCAAAACCACCTGAGGGCGGAAATAGTACATTATGTCAGTACGGCATAAAGTACAAACATAAGGGCTTAAAGGGCACGCTTTTTGGAGGTTGGTGACTGAGTCACGTATAATATTTTTTTTGCCGAGAGCACAAAGTAAAATTTTGTGCCCGTGGGTACACTTTGCGCCCAGTAAATCACTTTGGGACCTAGGGAAAAAAAGTACTTTGGGCCTGGAGGGCGCAAAAAAACTTTTCTGCTTGTGGGCTTAAGGTGATTACAATGGCGCAAAGTGTGACTCGAGGGCACAAAACGTCAGTTTCACTTTGGGCTCACTGTAAGAAATGGTACATTACATCACTAGGGCACAAATTGCAAATATAAGCACCTGAAGGGCGCGATTGTTGTATGTTGGTGCCTGAGGTACGTATAATGTTTTTCTTACCAAGGGCGCAAAGTGCAATTTTGCGCCCGTGGGTACTAATTGCGCCCAGTAGATCACCTTGGGCCCGAGGGCAGAAAAGTACTTTGGGCCTGGAGAGTGTAAAAAAATTTTCTGCTAGTAGGCCCAAAGTGATAACAAGGACACAAAGTGTGACCCGATGGCGCAAAACGGCAGTTGCACTTTGGGCCCATCGCGAGAAAATTGTTTTAATCAACAACCAAGTTATGTCTAATCTGATAATTAAATGAATATCGAGAATCCAAAAATAGTTTATTATATAAATATTATAAATAGTAAAGTTTCAGATTCACATTAACAATGTAATACAATTTATAGTTTCCTTATCTTAACTTACTTCTATGATCGTTGGTTAGCCACTGCTTGTGCGCACGCAGTTACAAGATCTTACAAGGTTGACCGTAACGACGTTTCTCATCCTACACAAGAGCACTTGTGCCAATGACAATAATTAGGCTTCTGCTTTTCACGTTGAAACCCAAGTCGACGGTCCTTTTTTTCTTGTTTCTCCTTGATTGACTTTTTGAGCGATTTTACCGTGGTCCAGTTTGCTTGAATTTTTCTTACACAGCTTAGTAACTGAACTAAGTCTTCCATCCGCTATAAAGACGCAACAGAACTCACGCTCTAACCTTCATGGTTACTTTAGTCACATGATAAAAGAGAAAAGGGGAATATTGTTGTGTGCAAAGAGTTTTTATACTCTTGCGTTTAAGGAGGACGCGTCAGGTTTAGGATCCAAACGATCAATCAGAGCTCAATCTTGTAATCCTCAACTGATACCAGCACAGTCGTAGTGCAATAATTTTACAGTTATTGATGGTTAAAACTTTTAATCTCTCGGAGTTTATATTTAGTACAAATTGCTCTTCAAATTGTGTATGATACTTCTTGTGGACTTACTTAGTAAAGAATATTAAAATTATTGAGTTTTTACATTCTTGTACAAACTACTGATAATTAATGTCTTAAAATAAGCATTTTATAAGATTGTTACAGGTTTTACGCGTAGTTTAAGTTTGGTGACGGTAGCTTCGTTCAAAAGAAGTAAGTTATATGTCACGCAATTGCAGAAGCAAGTATACTAATTAATGGTTCGAGATCGCTGAGCTTTTGTATTTCATAATTAAAACGAAAATCTGTGCTTTAAAGTAATGAATATCAAGTTTATGATGTAGGATAACATACATGTACCTTCTTTATTTTACATTTTCTCCTTTAAAAGTTTTTAGACCCGTCTTTCATTCTTTAACCATATTAAATCTTACTTTGTCTTTGTCTTTTTTTCTTATACCCTCTTCCACTAATTGTATATGTTAGTTTCTGATTTTTTCTTCAAACTTAAGTGCTTGTCTATGTTTTTTTAATTTTAGCTTTTTTATTTAGCACTTTTTTTTACTATGTAATTTACGGTGTTACAGCTTAGTCCTAGTATCTACGTCAGGTATCTTCTTTGCACACTTTTTAGCTTTTAATCGTCCTTTTACTACCATATCTCTGCTGTAAACAGTGCCACGTTTTTTCACAATTGTTTTTCTCTTCCTCTCTTTCATGTGTACTTTATTGGGGGTATTCTTCTGTAAAATCTATTCAATACATACTGCTTTATTAACTTTTTTTAAATCTTTTTTCCCCACTTTTATACAGTGTTTTTCTGCTTTTAATTTTTTAAATACAAGAGTTCTTGTTTTTAGCGACTTCTTTTAGTTGGTTTCATAGTTTATTTTAATCCTCTTTGGTATTCGCTCTTCAAGCTTTAATCATCGACATTAAAAACTTCTTTTCTTAATCTAACCACCATTCTTAAAACTTTTATTTCCGTGGCATCTTGACTAAGAACTTCTTCTATCTCTTTTTCACTTCTTCTGTTTTTACAAATCCTCAGTACACGTCTATGGTCCTTTTCTTTTTCCTAACACAGTTGACAAATCTTTTCCTTCTCTTTTTTCCAGTATTTATTTCCTTTTTCTTTCTTTGCTTACACTTGTTTCCTCATTTAAATGTTGCTGTCAGCCTCCTATCTTTACTTGTCACATCCTTTTTTAGGTACTCTGGTTCTTTCTCTGTTTCAATGTATCCTTATATCTTGTTGTATCTTAAATTTTTCATTTTCTCAATCCTTTTTACTTTTTCTTTCTGTTCTTTGCTAGCCATTATTTTATTCTCTTATTCCCTCCTTGAATTTTGCTCCTTTCATGTATCTTGTTTTTTTTTACATTTTCTTCTTTTAGAATTTTAAGTCTCTTCTTTGATCCTCTGTCTATATTCATTATGACTTTGTCTTTGTCTTTTTCTCTTGTACCTTCTTTCACTAATTTTATCTTTGAGTCCCTGATTTTTTTTTTTTTTTTTTATAAACCTCAGTGCTTTTCCTAATGCTTTTATTTTTAGCCTCTCCATTTTACACTCTTTTTTCACTTTATAATTTAGGGTGTTACTATTCAGTATTCACTTTATGTATCTTTTTTGCACCTTTTCTAGCCTCTCATTTTCTTTCCATCTCCATATCTCTGCTCCAAATAGTGCTATACCTTTCACAAGGGCTGTATTAAGTTTCTTCTTCCTGTTATAACTGTTCTTGAATATTCTCTTACCTATACTCCGTGCAATCGTCATAACAATTATTGCTTTTCTCTTTCTCTCATTTATGTGTCTTTCACTGGTGCCATTCTTCTGCTGAATACATCCGTGATATTTTATTTTGCCCACTTCATCTATTTCCTTTTGTCCTGAACACTAGAATTCTTGTTTTCGGATCACTTAAGGTTATTTTCTTCTTTTTAATATACTTTTTAAATTTTGTTAACATTTCCTTTGATTCCTCTTTCCTGTCAGTATAAGCATAATGTCATCCACACACGGAAATTTCGACAGTTCGTTCTACAGAGTCGGGCTTAAGAGACAACCCTGTCTCACTCTATTTTTGGTCCAAAACTTTTCTGATATTCTTTCTTGTTTTTTAATTACATTCCTTGTTTTTCTTTAAATATTTATTATTTCATTTCTTAACATTTCACTCACCTCCATCTCTGCTAGTGTTTTTTTAGTACATCCCTATCTATACGATCAAAAGCGTCTTCAGGATCTATAAAGCAGTAAAAATCTGTCTTTTTGGTTTGCTCAATCTTTTCTCTTTTATATAATAAAATGTGTTTATTACTTTCACTACTTCTATTCCTTCTATAAATTTAAACTGATTCTCGGGTAATTTTTTTAAAAATTTTTTTCCTTAACAATCCACTCAGCATGCTTGCGTATATCGTGTATGCCATGCAAGTCAGTATTAATCCTTTGGAGTTATCTGGTTTATCCTTATCTTTTTTCTTATATATTGAGCAAATTGCTCCAGTTCTTTATTGTTCCAGCATTTTCTCTTTTTCCCAATATTTTTTCATCAATTCCAATACGGCTGTTTCTGACTCTCTTAGCATATGTTTCCAAACTTCAATTTTTAGCGTATCTTTTCCAGGTGCTTCCTTCAATTTTAACTTGCTAACTTGTATTCTCAATTCTTTTTGCTTTTCTGTGCTTCCACTTAAAATCCTCTCTTGTTTTTTTGATTCTTCTAGTATCAGTACTCATTTATTCTTAATATCCAATTTTTCTATAAAATTTGACCTCCAATTCTGAATTTTCATCTTGTTATGTATCCCTTCATTTTTTTTTTACCCACTTATGTACTTCCACATCTCTACTTCTAATGTTGTTTTCCTTTATTTTTCTTTTTCATTCATATCCTTCTTGCTTCACACCAATTTCTGTTTTCTGTTTTTTTGGTTATGAAAGAAGATCTTTCCACTTTTTGTTTTCTCCATAGTAATAATGTTTTTCTTAACTTTTTTTTCTTAAATTTTCATTCTTCATCATACCATCTCGTTTCTCCTAATTTTTATGTTTAAATCTGTTTTTTTGCCTTAAGCATTGATCTTTCCACTAATTCTTTTATTTAACTCCATCTTTTGTTGACTTCTTTTCCGTTTATCTTCCAATCCTTGCATCTTTCTTGAAACTGACCAATAAGTTCTTGAGACTAGTCTTTTCCACTTCATTTCTTTGCAACCTTATCCTTTTTGCTCCGCATCAATTTCTGTATTCTATTTTTTTACTTATAAATTATGATTTTATTACTTTTTGTTTTTTCCATAGTTTTATTGTCGTCCATAAATTTTTTCTCGTAGCTTTTCATTCTTTGTCATACCATCTCCTTTTTCCCAATTTTCATGTTTTCTTTAAACTGATCAATCAGTTCTTGAGACCACTCTCTTAATGATTATCTTTTCTCATCCGTATCCTCTTTCGTCGTTTTTATTTCTTTCTCTAAATAAACTTCCATTGGAAGGTCATCTGACTTCATTCCTTGTCCAGTTTTCACCAGTTTAATTTGATTAAAAGCTTCTTGATTTGCTATTCCCAATCCATCTTCTGTAATTTCTGTAGTTACCTTTATTCTTTCCTTATTTATTATTTTATTTTTGGATTTTCTAATTTCTACTTCTTCACATTCTCAGCCTGTTTTGTTAATCCATCCTCCTTTTTCTCCTGTTAGCACGTTTCAATCTCCTACTTGAAATACATTTCCAGCTTTTTGCTCTCCTACATTCCCTTTTATAATTTTCATCGTTTCTGTAAACTTTCGACTGTATACTTTAATAATATTCCACTTCTGTTGTCTACATTTAATCTCTTGCATTATTATATTTTCCGTCCAAACTTAAAATTCTTGCTCTTTATCTTCTTATTAAGTCCTGTGATTATTCCTCTTTTAGCTCTCTCTTTCCTATGTCCTCCTACCACTAATACAAAATTTTATTTGAACTTTCTCGACATCATATTTTGTAGATTACTCGATTTATCCTTTTCTAATTAAATTTTTACCAACACTATCATATCGAAGTCATTGAAATGTTTTCACACCTTTCTGTTCCTATTCGATACACCTGCTATATTCTAAACACAGAATCTTGTTTTGCATCCACTCTTTTCCTTCACCTGTTTTTATTTTTAAACCCATCATCCTTGTGGCTTTTTTATTTTCTTTACTTGAATCCTCTTCCAATCTTTCGTAAATTTGTCACTTCACTCATTATATTTGAACCACTGCTCATTGATCACTTTTTTCATGTAACCCATTTTTTTTATTTTTTCTCTGTTTTTTTTCTCTTAGGATTTATCTAGTATCAATTTCTGAATGTCCCTCTTTTTCTAGTCAGACCATTTTCAATTTTCATCTTTTTTTCTAGCTTTTTCTTGTTTGTTATAACATTCTCCTTCATTTCTTTGTTTCTAGTTCTACTATAACTAATTTTCTTTCTTCGCTTCCTTTATTAATAACAATTTATTGAGCTTTTTTTACTTTATTTTTGACATTTATTTTCTATGCAATATATTATCTTACTTTCTTTTTCAATTACCCTTTTCAACAGATGCCTCCTTAATCACTATGTTCTTTTTTTTCTCTTTCACCTTTTCTTTTTTTTTATTTTAATTTACTAATTCTGTTTTTTAGAGATTTTCTCTCATTGGCCCATTACTGTTTTTTATCTTTGTCCCATTTGGTTCTCTCTTCTCTTAATTCTTTTTTTTTTTAATCTAAGTAATACTTTGAGTATGCTGTCGGACCGCTTTTTCATTCTGCTGATCCTGTCGTCATTCTCCTTACCTTCACCGTCTTTCTGAAAATTCAGGATAGTCTAAGACTAAGAGTCTTACAGAAGAGTCTTACACTACTCTTGCTCACTTTCTACAACTCTATGCACCTTTATTTTATTTCTTAACACTTACTTATTCATTATCATTCACATTTTCGTAGCCTCTCTAGCAGAGACACGTCCTCTCTCCTACACGTACAAAACAAAAATCTCTTAGAGTTATATTGAATTACTTACTTATCTACAAGTATCAGATAAATTTTTTAATATACCTATTAAACATCAAGCTGGAGGTAAAAACAGCTCAAATCAAAAACAAGAATTTATCTATATCTACAGTGCAAGTAAATGTGTGGCTCCTTAGTAGCTCAAGTGGTAGAGCAACTATCTAGTTAACAGGAGGTTGTGCATTCCATCCGCACCCAAGGAGAGTATTTTTCTCGTTTCTACTAAACATAGGGTTCTTATTTAGCCCTATAAGATCATGAAAGTCCTAATAATTTATCGAATCAAATGAAACTCCCGATGAAAAAAACCTGTATTTATCAGTTGATATTTTTTTTACAAATACATATGTAAGGTGTATAAGAGAATATTAAAGATTTGTAAGGTTGTATTTCGTCTGGGTTTTTTTTTTTTTTTTTTTTTACAGAAAAATGAACCTGCAGTTGTTTTATTATTAAAAAGATAACTAAAGCATACATTTATTTTAATCTTGTATCATGGGAGTGGCATGAGGTAAATTTAAGAAATAGACGCAGCCTCGATACCCGCACTACATTTACTTCAGATTCACATACTCGAATTTTTATAAAGTGAAAAACAAAAATACTTAATTTTCGACATTTGGAAGTTTGAGTATGCGAATCTAAAGTTAATAGTAACGTGGTTGCCAAGACTTAGTCTGCTCTCCCAATTCTACCTCGTCATACTATTGCTTGACTTGATAATTTTGCTCTATAACATATGAACCAAATTTATGAATCACAGGATTGATTATTCTTGTGTTTTAATTTATCGACACCATAAAAAAATAAACATTTAAATCATTACATTGATAAAATGTTATTTTGTAATAAAATGTTTGATTACGCTTATGCAAGTTTAAATTACAATCAGTTAATGAATTTTGATACTAAAAAAAAAAAACTTCTATATGGATGACCCTAAAGGTAAAGAAAAAACTAATTTATGTGGATCGTCAACACATTATTTTATTGCTAAAGGTAATTTGAAAACGCTTACAACTGTGTATACTCAATAACAACTGTTATTTAAACTTAATACGAACAATAAACTATTTTTTCAAACAATTAAATGTTATATACTGGGGCCCAAAATAAGTTTGATCTGTTTGAAAAAGATGGATCTGCATGTTATAAATGTTTCACTGTGATAGTGGATCTCGGTGGTTTTAAAGGGGTTAGACATCTGTTAATAACATTCAGTTTTCATCGCTTCAAATTTAGTAAAAGAACTTGTACGGAATGGTGACGACGTTTGAAGGATGGTGATTTCGGCGTTGAAGATGACCCTCGACCTGGACAACCAAAAAAATTCGAAGACAAAGAATTGGAGGCACTAATCAATGAAGATCGAAGTCAAACACAAGAAGAGCTCACAGATAGATTAGGAGTGACTTAAAAAGCAGTTACTGCACGATAAAAGTCCATAGAAATGATTTAAAAACAAGGATAGTGGGTTCCTCATTAGTTAAAACCAAAACACGTTGAAAGGCGATTTGTCACTTGCGAGCAGTTAACTAAAAGTCAAAAAAGAAAAGGTTTTTTCAACAAAAATATTATTGGAAATGAGTAATGGATATTCTACGATAACCCCAAGAATAAAAAATACTACGCTAAGACTGGTAAATAGTTGCCATCGGCCTTGACATACACAGCAAAAAAAAATTTGAGTTCAAAAGTCATGCTGTGGGACCAAAAAGGTGTTATGTACTATGAGTTGCTATAAACTGGCGAATCTGTTACGGGTGATCGATGTAGGCTACCCTTAACTCGATTGAGCCGTGCATAACGAGAAAAAAGGCCGGAATACGAACAGAGACATCATACAGTTATTCTTTTGCACGATAATGCTCAACCTCATGTTGCAAACGTCGTCAAAAATATTTAGAAACACTCAAGCCGGATATTTTACTACACCTGCCACATTCTATAAACCTTACTCCTTCTGATTATCGATTATTCCCATGGATACAGCCCAACTTAGCAGGACACTTGTACACTGCTTTCGCAGAAATAAAAAATTGGATTGGAAGTGGGATTGCCTCGAAAGACAAAACATTTTTCCAAGACAGAATTCGAAAATTGCCTGAGAGATCGGAAGAAGTAGTATCTAAAGATGGACAATACTTTAACTAATGTACAAATTTATGTTGGTTTAAAAACAAATATATTTGTCACAAAAAAACGTACCAAATAAGTTTGTCCACTCAATAGGTAAAAAGAAAAGTCTAAATTGTATTACAGCATAAGTCAAGCGCCTTATAACGGTGCTAAAAAGGTAGACAATGATATACATAATTTTTTTTTAAGGTTCTGAATTACATTGGTGATAGTTAACCACTTTATGAACTAAGAATAAAAAAAAGCTGTTCGGGATTAAACCTGCATTTAGGTCTTAGACAATATGAAAGTACTAGCAGCCCCCTATCTCGGCTTCGCCCGAGACTTATTAAGCGAAATACCGTAGTACGTTGACATGTAATGAGGAACGTTTTCAGTCAGAAATTTTACGTTTATTCCTGGCACTTCTTAGAACAAAAATCTTGTAACTAAAAACGTATTTGTTAACAATCCATACAGTTTGTTTAGCTGTGAAAATTAAAAAACATATAATTATGCTGAAAAGTACCGTGCGTTCCTTATACCATAAAATAATTGTTGGCCATAAGAAGCGGTTGATTTGCAGTTTCTCTCGTGTAATTCACGAAAAGGGCCATTTCTTAGAGATGTTACAATTTTAAACTCCCAAAAACATATTAAAAAAAATATTTTTTCTCTTATCTCACAACTTTATTACCAGAGCAACAAAGTCCTGGAGCTTAATCTGTATATTTTTTATTGCTACAAAAGTACAAATATATTTTTTTCTTATTTAAGAACCTGAAATTAGATGTTTAAAGATTTAAGAGATTACTGTGAGGGTAAAATGGAAAGCTGATCTCTCACGTAATAGATTCTTTATTTGTTGATTTTCAGGCTGCTGTTCCGATCTCGATAAATTTTCTGTGTCAGTTTCTTGAGGCCTAAAATTGTATTCATTAGATACATTTGAAGTTTTCCTTCCAATTCATACTTTTGCGACTTTTGTGACCCTTAAAGGCTATTTTCTGGCACTTTGTAACGTTCCAATATATTCGTTGGTAAGGTAGTTTGACGTCCGATTGCCTTGAAAAAGACCGGTTGGCTTCTTAAGTAAACTCTTTCCTGACTAAAGTTTACAGCAATTGTGACTGCCTGGATATCTTAGGGTGATCTCCTCTGGCCTGCTGTTAAAGACCCAGACCGATCGGGAAAAAAATTACAAAGTCCGAAGCTTTGGGGCTAGTTGTAGTGCTCTTTTCTAACGTCTCCTGGTATAACGTCAAAGACATTGGTGTCTAAAGCACCTTTTTTTTGCAGACTCAGTTGTTTTGATGATCTAAGGTGGAGAGATTATTACAGATTGGTTCGTGATGCTTGCCCGTTAGAGACTCTCGTTGGCTTAAGTTTTTTTTCCTTCATAGCTGTTAGGTTCACCCAGCGCAGACCTTGGAGAGGATTGATGATTTCTGGTTGAATGCTTAGAGTAGAGAGGGTAATATAGGATCGTTGGTTATCGGGGTTCCCAGCCTTGCGACTAACAACTCTGCTCGTGACGTCTGCCAGTTGATGACTGACTTACTTTAATAGTGGCCGGCTTTACATAGCCTTTGAATTGACGAATAGTCTCTAGAAATCGTTGTAAAAATGTGTTTGTTGGCAAGGTAATTTAAACTTAGGTGGCTTTTAAAAGGACCGATGAGATTTATGGTTAAGTAGGAAATGTAAATGCTTACATTGGCCCTGAAAAGGGCCAGTGGTAAAATCTCCAGTCATTCCTTATTATTATTCTTGATGATGGAGAGACAGCTGTGGTTAACTTAACTCTTACCCTCGGAGTCTCTATCGACGGAGACCGTACATGAGAGACGTACGCCGCTGATCAAAAAATATTTTGTCTTCAGGTTGTTCCCCGGATAACCAACAGCTCATCGTTAGTCGGGAAAATGTGGGGATGCCATTGGGGCACGACCACTGAGAAGGATGCCGTTATGGCTGCCCATGCCCCTCAGGGCTGTTTCTCCTGGCTTACATTTGTAGTATAAAATTCTCTGACGGCACCAGGCCAGATTGAGATACAACCATATAACTCAGAAGGGTTAGAGCAGGATATGCTCTGGCTAGACACGTGTCCGGGTATTCCGCCGGAGACGTCACCGGTTATACTAAATTTTTTATGGGTGGCACTCGTCAATCCTGGAGGTTCAGGGCGATAGTAGGCCTACATTTCTCACTCATTGGAGATGTGCGTCATCGGTGACCGGGATACTCAGCTGCACGAAGATCATCTACATTCTCAATGCAGCTCGATGCACTGCCAGTAGACGATTGCAATCAATTTCCGCGACGCTCCAGCCTCTCATAACCACACTTATTCAATTCTGTTGCAAGTAGCTTCGATTTTATGCCAACGCCACCTAGCGGATCCTACTAAACTAAAGTGAAAAGCTGGCGTATTTTTGAAAAACTTTGAGCTTATTTATTGTTGTTGTTATTAAATTTTTCAAGATAAAAACCATACTAAAACCATCTAGGAAGTGTTATGAATCAGTGTGCAAAATTTAAGCAAAATTGGTTCAGTAGTTTTCGCTGTTAGCGATTACAACGGTTTTAGCGACTTTGCTTTATATATTTGTAAGAAAAGCTAATAAAAATATAACCAACAAACAGCTTTACTAAGCCTAAGCTTTCATATTACGTTTTTTCATATTATTTTGCCTTAAACTCGCTATCTACTATTTCATTTTTCTTTGAATTCATGGAAACAGTAGCTTTTACTGCTTTGCGTAGCAGCTTAAGTTTACATGTACATTATTGGGCTACATGTTAACATACCTTTTGTAAGCTATTTGCTGCTTTGTTTGCTGCCAAGCCCTCTTGTTCGTATAATGTACCCGGCCTACATATGGCTCGTCTTGACAGCGTATCTCTCTTGGCAACACCGTGCTTGGGCAGCATACGAGCAAGCTGTTGTACACTAAATTCAGACTTATTGGCTTAGTTTTATCATTATAGCTGTAAATAGATTTAATTTAGTTAAGTTAGTCACTGAGTTTAGGTTATTTGCATATTTCCTCTCCCCCTATAAATTATAAATTCATACATTCCACTTGTCTTAATATTAAACATTGGTCCTTCGAGCTGGATAGAGGAATGGGCTACTTTTATCAGTGATTGACTATTTCACGCCTGTAATTTATGTGTTGTGTTGATATGTCACATTAGGAGACTTACAATCTTCTAGTGTGTTGTGCAAAATGCAACTGCTCCTAGAAAGTGCTTTTACTGTCCTGCTAAGCATTTTATTATTCGATATCAGGAGTTTAAGGCGAAAACTCCTTGTGAGCAGAAGCAATTGACTCAAACCAAAAGCCTCTGTTCAAATTGCTTTGGCTTACAAAGATTTGCAAATTGTAAATCTGCACGGCACTATCAGATTTTCAATGAGCAACATTACACTCTGCTTGATGAGGCCACAATCACCAGATCACACACTACTACTAATTAATTGACATCTGCTCTTACTATGGGCCTGAATCTTTCATGCAATTTACAAGTGCCTACTTGCATTAATGCGACAACGCCGTTGGCCACGGCGCTATATAAGTTGCAAGAGGCAGACGGTCGCACCCGTATTGCTCGTACAATGCTAGACTGTAGCTCGCAGACGACGTTTGTTGAAAAAAGCCTGCTTAAAAAACTTGGACTTGAATTTCAAGCATCCCCTTAATATCCTAATGTGGTTGATGGCTGTATTGGACCTGTGGTGAATGGTTACGTCTAACTTAACTTTGCACTTGCCTTCGAAAGTAACGTCAAACTTACCATGCGAAGGTACTTTCACTTATTACGTAGTACTCACTTTTTACCCATACGCTGTTAGCTGATGATTTTCGTGATACCCCATCTGAGATCGAGCTACTCTTTGGTGTTAATCTCTATCCCTACCTCATATTACGAGGCTTACGCAACGGACCTAAAGAAACTCCAATGGCTTAATAGACAGTTCTCAGCTAGGTTCTCTTTGGGCCAAACTGGCAACCAACTTTGTCGATGAAATCGCTTTCTCAACTTCATCGTATTTTCATATTGTTCTGGTTGAAACTCACTATCTTCTATTTTCTTTTACTTTCAACTTATGTAAATAATAGCTTTTACTGCGTTGCGTAGTAGCTTAAATTCAAACGTACAAATACTGAGCTTCCGCAATACATTGTAAGACTACATGTAAACATACCTTTTCTAAGCCTTTCACTAGTCAGTTTGATGCCAAGCCCTCTTGATCGTTTAATATAACCAGTCTGTATATGGCACGTCTTGACAGCGCATCTCTTTTGGTGACACCATGTTTAGGAAGTGTACGAGCAAGCTGCTGTACATTTGGTTCAGACTTGTTGGCTAAGTCTTATTATTATTGTTGTTAAGAGATTTAATTTAACACAGTTAGTCATTGACCTTAAGTTATTTGCCCGTTTTCTCTCCCTTATCAATTAATTCATACAGTCTACTTGTCTTGATGTTAAACAGAAGCATAGTAATGTCAATGACACTTTGGTAAGTTAGATGGTTTGTGCAATTGTACATAATCGTGAAAAACTTAATTGTATAAGTCTGTTACAAAAGGATAAAAAATACAAATTAAAAAAAATTTCTTATTCCATGAAAATTTTCGTATAAAAAAATACTTCTTTATGGCTGCCTTTTTCGTACAAATTTTATTTGTTTAGTTTTTGCTTATGCTATGAATATTTATACATCTTAAGGTAAAAAATTCAATATTGTTGATCTATAATCAAAGAGATCTTTACTTCGTCATACTTCATTTGTTATTATAAAAATGCCGAAAAAAAGAAATTTTTATTCAAACAAACAGGCAAAGAAATTTCATTATGACTTTGTCTTTGTCTTTTTCTCTTGTACCTTCTTTCACTAATTTTATCTTTGAGTCCCTGATTTTTTTTTTTTTTTTTTATAAACCTCAGTGCTTTTCCTAATGCTTTTATTTTTAGCCTCTCCATTTTACACTCTTTTTTCACTTTATAATTTAGGGNCCATAATTTTAATAACAAAATTTAATTTTACAACGATGTTTGTAGTACCCATTTTCTTTACAACGTGGTTTGTGGTACTCATGATTTTTGCCACACCATAACAAAACTTTTAATCTATGTAATTATTCTTGTTAATAAGAAAGTACCTTTTTGGAAGCATATTACTATGTTAATTATGGAAAAATAGCTCTTGTTATCAAACAAATTATTGTAAGGCCAAGAAAGTTAGTCCAAAAATAAATTTTTTAACTTTATTAGGGCTTTATAAAATGGCTATCTGGAGTAAGATGAGTCTGGAATAAGACTAGTACTACTACTACTACTCTAGTGGCAGACAAAGCCGGACAATAAGGTCCGGGTAAGTCTGAGTAACCACATTAGATATGGCTGCTTGCCTCATAAGCAAAAAAAGTGGTGGGATGACTTATCTTGGCTTACTACCCGTAAAGACGCTAAATGGTGGCACTTTTAGTGCATTGTATACGCCAGTCGTGGGATTGTTTGCCTAATGCTCGTCTCGCTGAGACAACTAAAGTGTACCTACATAAACATGCACTACACACAATCACTACTTTCACAGATCTTACACAACGCCAGGGCAGTGCGTTTTTCTCTGAAAACAGAGAGGGCTGCTGCCTTGGTTTTAAGCCTTATCTAATCTTTATTTTAGAAAAAAGGGTAGTGCTTGCCTCCACCTGTCTACACGTCACTAAAAAAAAAGCCAAAAATTAAAATCATTAATGCAAAACTCGTACCTCAGGTGGTAACCTTCCAGAGAGAATCTGCCGGCAGTTCTCATCTGGTGAAAACCCGGGTGACTATCGTGGGCCCCACGGACTCTGGGGAGGTGGGGGGGGGGGGCACAAATACGCTATTTCTGGCCAGCTAGGGCTATATCTTATGGCCTTTATTAGATAAGGGACGACGAACAAGTTTCTTAAGTACAAGTAGTAACGTGAGTGAGGAATACAACATTTCTGTCTTTAGCACTCAGACAGAAAAAGAGGTTAACTGTATAAAAAAGGATAATGCAGATCTAAGAGCAAGGTGGAACCAAGAGATCGAGCAAGTTAGGTCTACAACAAGGAAAATTCAAAAGATGCTCGAAGCAATTAAAAAAAATTATGGATATACGTTGAACGTTGTCAAAAATGGCCTCAAAAATTCACCAAAACATTTTAAATCGGTTTTAGTTAAAAGAGAACAACTGAGTGTCCAAGAAGATTACTACAGTATAAGGTAAGAAAAGAGCTTTGACTTACTTTAAAACAAAGAGAAGAGAAGAGATTATTCCTGTTGCCAGGTGCAGAAATGAGCTCTAAACACTGCCCGTGAGAAAATAACACAGACAAAGTGAAATAGAAGTCCCTTCGAAAGCGCAAAAAATGAAAAAGCAGTTAATTCAAGAAAAAATAAGATGAGCGATAATCAAAAAGAAAAGGCCTCTCTTAGTTCTAGGAGTGCCAAAAAAAAAAAAAAATAACACGACGGAAAGAGTCCTGGTAAAGATCGGAGAACGACAAACCTTAGCCAGGGTACTTGAAACAATAGAGGCAGGATTCAATCCTGAAAAGACCGGTAGAGTGGTCCAGAGAGTTTTTTCCATCAAGAAAATAGACTTGCTTCTAAAAACAAAGAAAGTTAAGGATTTTAACAAATTTTTTTTTAATGTAGAAGAGTCAGTTTCAGACCAAGAAATAGTAGTTACTACTGTAGAAAAAGTGACCCTGGAGATCCGAGATTCGGACAGTATTGTAGAAGAAGAAATTTAGAAATCCATTAAGAAAATTATCGAAAACAAAAACCGACATCTAAGAGTTCAACTACTTAAAGCAAACGGTAGTAAGTAAAGAATGGCTTTAATAACTTTTACGAAACAGTTGCCAAAGAAGTCAAACGATAGTGGTAGCAATAGCAGTAGTGGCAGTAGTAGTTGTAGTAATAGTAGTAGTAATAGTAGTTTTTTTTTTTTTTTTTTTTTTTTGTAGACGGATGGGAAATGCATTGAGGCACACCGGTAGTGTTGGACTCGGTGGATTCTTTATATTAGAGCACCCACACCCACTAAACCCCCCACCCTATGCCGCGTGGATATTGATCCACCCCGGAACTGCGTTAGCATTACTTTAGGGTAGAGCCACCAGGGAGACCATCGCGTCTCACAGCATTAACGAGCTGACTCACAACCATTTGCTAGAGGTGATGATTCTCTCGAGACCTGAAAAGGACTCAGGGTCCTGGAGGACTGGCTCCCGTATTCTATCGCTACAACATTTGTTGCTTCCTCATGTTGCCGCCTAAAGAGCAGCCTCAGCTTCCCGCGCAACGGCTTTCTCCTCTTCCTTCTTGCGACGGACCACTGACCCGACGTAACCGTCCATCGCCCTGCATCTCTCTTCGGTGCAAAGCATCTCAGAGATAATGTTTTCGAGAGTGGTCATCAGGCCCAGCTTGTCCACTAGTTGCTGGTGCTCATAGTGCCATCTCTCGCACACGAAAAACGTGTGTTTGACGGTATCAACCACCGCAGGGCAGTAAGCACATCTGGAGGATGCTTTCACCGCCACGCGATGGAGATAGGCATTGAACTGGCCATGCCCAGACATAAACTGAGTGAGCTAAGAATTCCCCTCCCCGTGCCCTCTCTCCACCCATGGACGCAGGTGCGGGATCAGCCAATGCGTCCATCTATCCACACTAGCCTGGTCCTGTTGCCACGTCGTCAACGTTTCCATCCGCCTGTTGCCATCACTTTCGTCGCCGGAGCCTAGGAATTACCTTCGCCGCTCCAGCGCAAGCAACACGACGGGAATCGTTCATGCTATTACCATAACAGCAGCAGAGGATACCGTGCGATAGGTGGAAGTGATCCTTAGAGATCCGACGCGCTGCACCGAAATGAGGCGCTCTCAGACGTCCCGTCTCGCAACCGCATCCACCCATACCTCCATGCCGTATAGCAGTATTGAATTAGAGACCGACGCCAGAAGCCTTCTTTTGGCCTCTTGCGGGCCCCCAACGTTCGGCATTCACCGTGTTAGCGCTCCCGCAACCGTGGTGGCTTTGTCAGCTACTCTCTTGATGTGCTCCCAGAAGGTGAGCCATGAGTCGACCAACACCCCCAGGTAGCACACAACCGGACTTTTGCAGATTGCCTCACCTGCAACGTTCAAGCGAAAGTCCCCCCCCAAACTACCGTTGCCTAGTAAGGACGATCATCTCCGTCTTGTCGATCACAAGTTCAAAACCGTGATCCCGCAGCCACCCCGACACTATCGCGATCGCCCACCGAATTTTGCACTCGGCCTTCTCTCGGGATCTCGTCGTGACATGCAGTGCTATGTCATCAGCAAAACCCGCCAGCTTGACCCCCGGAAGCATTTCAAGGCCCAAAAGTTCATCGTAGACCAGGTTCCATAAGTCAGGACCAAGGGCGAAGCCCTGTGCGACTCCCGACGTCAGGCGCCTCTCTCTTGGTCCATCCTTCGTGTCGTAGCGGAGTACACGATCCTAAAGATAGCCATCCAGCATTTTTCTTAGGTATTCTGGTACATTCTGGTGCCTCAAAGCCCTCACTATGTCAGATTATTAGGCAGATTATATTTAGTTGAAAGCGTTTCTAACGTTGAGAGTCACCAGGGTACAGGCACTTGTCGTCTTATGTGAGGGTTTCTATGCCTCCCTAACCGACTCAAGGACCTCAGCCACAGCCATGACCGTCGATCGTCCCCCTCGAACCCGTACTGATTGTCCAAGAGACTGACTTCCCCTCTTATACGAGTTCGTATCAGCCTCTCGAGCATTTTTCCAGCATTATCCAGCATGCACAAACGTTGGAGCGACGACGGGACCAAGGGGGTGGTTTACCCTTGTCCAGAAGGACAAGTCTTTGGATCTTCCACTGCTCGCTGAACAGTCCGTTGCGCAAAGATGCATTAAACATGTCCAGCAACACGTGTGGTTTTTCTGCGGCTATGACCTTAAAGTCTTCGGATGGCACCCCGTCCAGGCCCGGAGCCTTGCGGCCCGGCGTCTCCGATACCACTGACCTCAATTCATCGAGGGTAAAGAGAGGCACTTCGCCAACACTTATGTCCTCCCCCCTCCTCTCGGAATGCTCCGGAAAAGGGCAAGAGACCACCCCCTCCAAGAAAGAAGGCTCCATCAGCACCACTGGGTCTGAGCTACGCAGTCTTCTTAGCACGATTCGGTAGCCCAGGCCCCACGTATCTTTATCTACATCAGCGATAAGTTCGCGCCAGCATCGGTTCTTGCTCACCTTGATCTACCGCATCAGGATACTTTTTGCCTTTCTGTACGTGGCAACAGCCATCTTCACGTCTTCGCGATTTCTGTGTTACTGTGCATGACGGCGTAGGCACTGCACCTTTCCGTACAGGTTAGCAATTTCTTCGGTCCATCAGTAGCATAAGCGTCAGCCCTGCCTGGCGGTTCTTTTGGGCATACACGTGCCACACCACTCCTTGACACGTCTCATCGTACCCCCTACAAGAGCCTCGACTTCTGCCAAATTGGTGATCTTGGATAAATCGGTGGAAGGAGCTGCGCTTGTCATGGCTTCCCGCAACAAATCTCGATTGAGCTTTGCCACGTTCCAAATGGCTGTGCACCCTCGAGCCACTCCTCGTAAGTTTGCATCATGTTTCTCATTAATTATGAAGCTGACATATTGGTGACAACTAGCCGTATAGTCCTCCAGAACCTGCCAGTCAGAAACCCGCGCCACCATTTGTGACGACGATAGCTTAAGGTCGATGATCGTGCCACGGTTTTCGGTTCACCTGGACGTTGCCGAACTACCAGAGTTCATGACGATGAGATCTAGCTTTGCAGCCATCTTTAGCACCACCCATCCCCTAGAGTCGGTTCTCCGCTCCCCCAAGTGATGGCCTTAGAGTTGAAGTCATCAGCCAGGACTATGTCGCCATTCTCCCCGCACACATGAATAGCATCCTCAAGCTTGGCAAGCCACCCTCTAAAGACGCCAATCGACATGTTAAGTGAAATATAGCACCTCACATAGAATACACTTCCACTCCTGATCCACACGAAACCATCCCCGCCTCCAGAATCGGATACGGGGAACTTGTCGCCACGAATCAGGATGGCTGCGCATCTAGTCCTGTTGCAGTACCAGCCCCGACCTGGTAACGTGCAGGACGGCTCATTTATGAAGAGCAAGTGCACACTTCGGGCGCGGAAGAACTGATCCAGCAGATCATGCGCAAGCACAATCCTATCAAGGTTTACTTGCAGGATCACCGCCATTTTTGCTGAGCTCCTCCTACAAATACCTTCAGTGCTTTATACTCGACAGTCCCAGCGACGTGTCTGGTGTCCGGTTTTGGGACGACACATTCACACAGTTAACAGCTCACTTTTTTTTTGGAGCAGTTACGTGCTACGTGGCCCCTTTCACCACACCTCCAGCATGCCGCGGTCCTGTCAGGCCCGCCATACTGCCTAACAATGTGGCCAAAGCCCAGGCACTTAAAGCAGCGCTCAGCATTGTACTTAGGCCGCATCCTGTAATTCACCCAGCCCAGCCATATATGATGCATCTTATTGAGTATACCGCCGTCGCAGGTGCCTCAACGTAAGCTACCCGATTCCCCCTGACAGTGCCAGATGACAGCTGCACTGCTAAGACAAGGGCCTTCTCTCCCTCAAAACAGCTTCTAAGTGCAGCCTGCACATCTTGCTCCGTCACCGAAGGATCAACGTCTTTAATCTCGTATGTCAAGCGCAGGGCAAGGGTTCTCACGCTGCTAGCACTCGCCACAGCGTTTTTAAGCGGGTCGGCTAACGCCTCGCAGCGGTCAGACGTGGTGTCTCTCAACTTGACGAGAACACTACCCGTTCTCGTCTCCCTGATTGATCCCACGTTTGCCCCGAGCTCGACAACATTGACCCTCTTTATCAGGGACAGGACCTTGGCATACTTATTGCCCTCTGCTGGCTGTACGATAATCACATCAGGCCTGGCCCACTGACTTCTTCCCTCAGTGGCATTTGCTGGCTTGGCTACTGATTTTGGGATCTTATCCTCCCTAGCCTTCTCCTTCACCGATTTCTTTTTTTTTTTCTATTCTGGACCTCCGTCCACTTTTTTCCACTGCCCGTTCCACCAACCACGCCGTGCTCTAGTTGCGGCTAAAAGCCAATTCCTCTTGGCTTTTTCGAGGCCTTTTCTGGCGTCAATTTTGGGCTTGGAGTTTCCCTTCCTCTCCTTCGCTTCCTTTTTTTTTCTGTTCCATACCAATCTCTGGTTCCTCCTCCTCATCAATCTAATCCTGGTAACGCTTAAGGGCGCTTACAGCCGTTGCTGCCAAACTGACGATGTTCTTTATGGTTCTCGCCGTGTTGGGATGCTTAGTCATAAGCGCCTTGAGGTCAATCATCGCCCTTGCAAGTACTTCAAATGTGATGTCAGCGCTTTTCCGAAGCTCGACCTCCGGATCCAGCTTGGATCCTCTACCAAGCTTAAGATCGTGTGGCTCTGAAGCAGAGTCAGCCCTTCCTCGTCCCAGTTCCGACATGATTCTCCTTACTACGAGAGTAACTTCTTTGTGCCCCCCCCCCCCCCAAAATCCGTGGAGCCTACGGCAGCCACCCAGGCTTTGACCGGATCGGAACTGCCAGCGGATTTTTTCAGAGAGGTTACCGCCTGGGGTAGTTGTTTTTCATTGACGCTCTTCATTTTGACAACTTGTTTGAGTGGCGTACTGACCCGCGAAGGCAAGCACTACTCTTTTTTCTAGAAATAAGTATTTAAAAAGGGTTAAAACTAGGGCATCGGCCCTCTCTGTTACCAGAGAGAACCACTACTTGCTCAGGCCGGCAGGGAGTCGCCACTCTCCCTCAGTCCCACCCGCAGAGACTGCCCTGGCGTAACAAGTCTAAAAATGGTATTTGTGCGTAATGTATGCATATGTTAATACACTACAGTCATCCCAGCGAGATAAGTGGCAGGTGTACAGTCCCACGACCGCGCAGACAACCCGACAAAATGAGCTGGCGTAAGGCACTAGGGTGCCACCACATAACCTTCTCAGTGGTAGTAAGCCTAGATTAGTCAGCCTACCACGTTTTTCTTGTTTATGAGGCGTACAGCCATATCAGATGTGGTTACCCAGACTTACCTGGGCCTCATCTTCCAGCTTCACCCGCCGCCAGGCCTCCAACGCAAGTTCGGGAAAGACCCCGCCACCCGCAATCCAGGGCATTTGGTAAATATCCCTGTGTTTGTTTAATGAGAGTGTGATGCATGTATCTGAGAAGAATGTTGTAACCACCACTTACTTCTATACACGACAGGGTGGGGATTGGTTGAGACCTATCAAAGTTACCACCATATCAAGACAGCAGGCTGATTCTCAGTGGCTTGGACGGGGGGTCAGCCCCTGCTGGCCCTCCAAGTCAACTGGTTTTCATTCGAGGATCTAAACAGCTCATTTCAAGCTTTAGTTCCTACACGCATACACCACTCATACTCTCATTCATTTTTTAAAGTTTTCCCTTTTTTGTTTTTTCTTTTTTTTTCGGGGAAACACAGTTCCTCAAACATTTAGACAAATGATCACCTATTTCTTTAGAGCCTACCCCATTTCAAGCCAAGCACCCCCACCAACGACAAGGTCTAGCAGCCCCTAGAGGTTGCGTAGTAGTAGTAGTAGCAGTAGTAGTAGTAGTAGTAGTAGTAGTAGTAGTAGTAGTAGTAGTAGTAGTAGCAGTAGTAGTAGTAGTAGTAGTAGCAGTAGTAGTAGTAGTAGTAGTAGTAGTAGTAGTAGTAGTAGTAGTAGTAGTAGTGCAATAGTAGTAGTAGTAGTAATAGTAGTAGTAATAGTAGTAGTAGTAGTAATAGTAGTAGTTGTAGTAGTAGTAGTAGTCGTAGGAGTAGTAGTAGTAGTAGTGAAAATTGCAGTTATGTTTTTATACAGTTCAACTCGTGCCTTTTAGTGTGCCGTAATATTTTTTCTTTCTGAGGGTAACTTGTGAAATTCGTTACTTTTAGTACACCTTGTTTTGTTTTCAAGGTATGAATAAGTTTTTATTATACAACATTGGTATTGATATAATCACTGGTACTTTTTTAACTCATATTTTGTTTACTTTATAATTGTGTAATAAAGCTTTTGCAAGAATAACGGTGACAATGTATTTTAGAAAAATGTTTAAAATTGAACGGTATCCTAAACGGCGTTGTCGCTCTATAAGCGTATAACACTACAAATGTTTCAAATGCCAAGAAAGAACACTATTTATTCACTACAAGCCTATAATTCAAACACCATTTATATATATTTAAACACTGTATTCATGTATATGAACGTATGTACTCCACGCTTTTTTATTTAGTTGTTTAGAAATAGTAGTTCTTATTTATGGGTGGTTATAAATAGTAGTCAACTTCTTTCTTTTGGCACTGTAGTCCGTATTAACAAGCTTCTCTTATGACTTTTAAAGTAACGCCAATTAATTGAGATTAATTTGGTAAGTGATTAGTACATTTACTTATTGAAAAATATAAGTAAAAAAGAAAATTCAAATTTATCATTAGACAACTGAAGCAGATAAAAATCAAATGACATTATTTAACTAGAGATAAAAATAAACTAATCGAAATGTTCGGTGTAATTTCATGCAATATTTTATGAAAGATGCTACTTCTCCTCAAATTATTGAGAAATGGTGTTCGATGGAGATTACACGATCCGGGCAGTATTAAATTTTAATAAATGAAAAACTTGTTTTGCTATCAGGCCACTAGATTATTAATGAATTTTACTTAAATCAAGTTACTTGTAATTGTCTGAGTCATGACTTAAATTTTTTATTGGATCCACAATTACAGAAAATACCGCGTACTGACCCATATTTTAGCAATATTACTAATCGACCGTATTAAAAATTAAACATTAGATTTAAACGAAAATGAGTTAAAGATGAAATTTATTTCTATCAGGAACGTATCAGTGCATAAGCAACATTAATATAGTGCTATAGCATTAAATCTTTTTAAAGTACTAATGTGAAAAACTATGAGAATGCTTTAAAAATATTTATCGATCAGGCACCCAATGGTAAAAAAAGAGTTTTCCGTACCTTGGACGTTTTTAAAACGCTGGTGTACCCTCGACAGAAAAAATAGGCTTTGCCACATAAGGGACATCGCACCATGGCTATCTTACGTCCTTTGAACTAAGAAATTATTCATTAAATTATAATCATATGTGAATTCTGTCGTGCCAATCTAGTAGTACGGGAGCGGTACGAGGTAAATTTGAGAAGCAGTCGCAGTCTCGACAACCACGCTACTAGTTATTTTAAACTCACGAACTACAATTTTCAAAAAGCAAAAAAAAAATTTTTCGATATGTCTAAGGTATTTTAATTTTTTACAGCTTCTTTTATCATATTTAACAGGTTTACTGATGGATATGAATTGAAAATTCGTTAGAACAAGAAAAATAAGACACGCGTATCTCTTGAAATGCTCGAATCAACGATTCTCCTAACTCAACCTTGTACGAAAAATGTTATTACCGTTAAATTAGCTGCGAGTAACTAACAGCGCACCGTTGGAAGCATTCAGTAGCTCAGATAGCTTGCTTTCCACCTAAAGAGCTTGGGTTCAAGATCCCGCTCAAGTACTTTTCTGCAAATACCTTTAACGATTATTTCTACATGTTTTTATTTCTGTGATAGTTGTAGGGCTAGGCAGCTCATGCAATACTTTACCATGCCATGTTGATCGTAATGATAATAACGTCTTGAGTTTTAGGAAAAAAACACTACAACTTCTTCGATAAAATAATTTTTTTTAAAAAGAATAGTTTTATACATTATAAATCTTAACATTGCTGTTTTTTTAGGAAAAAACAACTAACTTAATAGAATTTTAAACTATTAGTACAAATACACTCAGCATAGGCCAAAATAACGTAAACATCACGAAGCAGCTTTGAGTATAATGTTATTGGATGTAATGTTGTGGTGTAAATCACTCTAGTAGTATTTACACATAAAGTACACCATAGATACTTCGTGCGTTCTTTGTCGACATCCAGTACTTTTCAATGTAAATAGTATTTTACTTATTTTAAGTATGTATGAAGAAATGGTATTTGTCTAAAAAGAAGTGATATTTCCATGAAATATACTGTTTACCAACAAAGTAAAAGTTTCGTAAGTTTGATGTATTCAAATATTTTTTTTTTTTAGGAATTTCTGAAGTCTTTACAAAGTGGCAATGGATTGTATCCTTGAATCGTTAGCATTGTAAAGTTCTAAAATTAAAATCTAAGAATGATCAAGTTTTGTCTTGTTTTTTGATGAAGCTTACATTTGATTTATCACTTATGGAATTGAATTGTCTTGTAGTCGTGCATAATAAAATGAAACTAACTATAAGTTATATAGATTGAAAGCTGGTATTCCATAAGAACCTTACAAGAAAAAGTTTAAAATATTTTAAATACTTACGCTATCGTATGTTATACTTATGACATAGCAATGCATGGACGTATTTAAACTACGGTTTGCTTAAAGTACCTTTAAAAAATAAATACGACTCGAATTGATTTTTTGAATTCACGAGTACAAGACAGTTATAATAAAGTCATTTTTCTCTTCCCCATTTGTAAGCAGTGAAACTACTCAACAGAAAATATCGGTATTGGTTAACTTAAGACTAATTAAGATCCAAGTCTGGTCTGATCTTTGTTTTGTGAGTGAGGAATCAGAGGAAGAATAAAGCACCAAAGGAAAACCAAAAGACGTCTGCAATGACGTATGTGAAAGTGTATGCATACGTATTATCGTAAGAATTGTACTAAGCGATACTGTTCCTCGTATATATACAAACCTTTGTAATTGCTGTAATCACAGCGCCTTTTATTATTGTTATTATTGCAAGTATTGCTTTTATTGACACCAAGAATATATATCTGTATTAGTTATTTGTACAATAAGTTACGCAGCATTTTAGTGTATGTGTAAGTAGTGTCTTGCCGATAAATTCGGAGGTTGCACCTATTTATATAATGTGACGATGCACAAAGCCGTGCTATTACATGGGCCTGACACGTCACGTATGTAGTAGAACTTGCGCATAATAGAGTTTTCCAAGTGATCCACGTTCTTGAGGAGAGTGAGAGAGAAAATAAGAGAGAAAGAGAGAGTGTAAGCTAACGAAAAAAGACCTTTATCGCAAACCACATCCACCCTCGGGTCCACCTACCGCGTTTCAGGCCATCACCTATAGTTCAGCCAGTTTCCAGGGCCACCAAGTTGACTACCGTACAGCCAAGGAACGTCAACGCTGAGAAAAAAGAGAGAAACAACGTCAGGGTTACCGCAACTGAATCCATTTTTGAGAGATTCGCGACAAGAATGGTAAATCCCGAGATATAGTAGTGCCATATAGTGACGCCATAAACTGAGAGTGTGTGTGTGTGTGTGGGTGTGTAGAGCGCATTTTTGTCAGGAGAAGCCGAGTAAGACGCTTCCTAGAATCGAGGATGAAAGAAAGATATAAAGCGTGGTCACCGTGTGCCATGCCACGTGCTTAGCGCCAAGTCCTGCTGAGATTTCCGGGCCTGAATGCCTGCGTATGTGTCCCTTTATTTGAAATAAAGTATTTTTTTTGTTGGACACTGAAATTCCACTGTTTGCATTTTTTGTGCATGTCGCCTTTTAGAAATTGTCATTTACCGGTCACACCGATCATTTCTCAAGTGCACGTTCCAAGTGCAGTGTAATCATCATCATTTCTAGTATATGTGTCTTTGTATGCGGCATTGGGACCATCCTAATCGTGACACGTTAAGGGTTTCAGAACTAAAAAGTGCCCTGTTTTACAGTATAATAGTACGAGCGTTATACAAAAAGTAAGCTGCACTAAAAACAAAATAAAACTTGACTACCTTTAAATATTGACTTTAGAACTTTGCAAGGCTGACCATTTATAAATACAATTATTTACTCCTTGTAAAGGCTTTAGGAACTCCTAAAAAAAGAAAATTAATTGAATGCATCACACTTAACTAACCTTTTATTTTTGTTAAACAATAATATTTATCGGGGAGGATATTCTAGGTAATCTGATTCATCGAATCATTTGCATAATGTTTTTAATTTTCTTACCAAGCACTTATACTTCAATGAAAAAAATAAAAATACTTAATGCTACGCTCCATGATAAAAATATTCTCAAGTCTCTATTACTTTTTTTTTTAAGGAGGAAAAAGTGTACTCAGGCACAGCCGAAGCATTTGGCAAACAGTGGCAGCTTGGAGATGTTGTTGGCGTTTTCTTAGATCTCATTGACAGAACGATTAGTAAGAAGCAATTTCTATTTTATAGCTTTATTTTAAATTTTGCTTAATTCAAATTAATGATAACAATTGTTAGACTTTAACAGAACTCAAACAATTTATATTCATTTTCGGTAAAGAGAGAAATTAACTTTTAATGTTAATAAATCTTAAATATAACATTATAACTGTTTTTATGTGATACTGCAGATAACTAAGGAAATAACAAACTAATCAAACGCATGTTTTTAATGTGCATCACATGATCTTATCATCTGAAATTCTTCTGTTAAAAGTGTTCCAAAATTTGGAGTGAAGAAACATTCATTATTGTAACAATTTACATTATTAAGAAGGCTTGGCAAGGGTTTGTTTAAATTTCACTATCAAAATATCTTATAGTTATCTGGATTACATTAACAAAAATAAAAAATACGGAAAAACGTACTATAATCTTTTTAATATTAAAAGTTATTTATTATTATGAAAAAAGTGTATGTTTAATTTAGCAGTAAGCAGCAAAAATGAACGTCTTGTAAAAAGTATTGTACTATATTTATCATGGTTATGATTAAGCCACTAAAAAAATAAAATATTACAAATAACATTTAAGCTAATCAGCTTCAAAAATAAAATATCAGTAATTAACTAGTATTATTTATCTTTGACAAACGTTAGAAAATTATTTATTTTTGACTGTCAATTCTACGCAAACCTTTAAAACTCTCGAACTTTCCTCCATATCTTAGTAATTCAAAACATTAGTACACAACACGCATTCAATTAAAATGTTTTTAATACCTATTAACTTCGATAACATGAACAAATACTGTACATGCAAGCCCAGCCGTTTTAATCTTATAATTTTTCGCACAAATGAAGCGATTAATATTAAAAACTAAAGTGAACCACAGTTATACTCTTTTAAAAATTTTATCGTCAAAAAAAGGATTAAAGTTATAATATCTGTACAAGATAACAATCTCATGTACTTTAAATGGCCATTCCAAATAAGGCAATCATTTCTTAGATCTTACAAGCAAGATACAATACTTAAAAATATTCGTCACATTAATCCATAAGTGGTGCATCCGTTGGATTTCGGTGAAACTAAAACCTGATACCCTGTAGTAGTGTTATAGTTTAAATCAAGTACTTAAGTAAGCTATCAATAAGTATGTCTACATAAAAGCAATGTCTTATCTTTAACGTACCTAATTGCTAAAGTAAATTTTCTGATGATCAACAATGATTCTGTCTTTCCTGAAACGTTAGTCCGAGTGTCAGAGAGTTTCAATATTGCACTTTGACAGAACACCGCGAAACTCAGTTTTAATGAAAGACTATCACACATACAATAAGGTGTTGAATAAATTACACTAAGCGAACTCCCCGTCGATAGTTATTGTTGCAAAATATTTTGAAAAACGGCTCATTCTTCAGTTACTTAACTTAAAAACCAAGCATTTTAGAAAAAAATTCGGATGTAATAAAAACATTGGTACTACTAACAAAATGCGCCAGGTTCGGTTACGAATAAACTAAATGGCGACCTACTTCAAAATTGATAATCTAGAACTTTGGAGAGCTGAAGTTTTTGTTACCGCACAAATATCTCGATGTAACCAAATGAAACCAAGATATAAGAGTTTTACGTTTGCAACTGTAGCGGCTTTCATAATTAATATTAGCACTTGAGACTTGAACAGTTACATCCGTACACTGTTCTCTAGATGATAATTTTTTTAATAGCGATAAGAATGAGCTTTCGTAGACTTAACGTTGTTTAAAGCCAAGTGTAAAACAGTTAGCTCCCGCAGTTTATTGGCATTGACGTTCGAGCGGTACAGTGGACGTGTACAGTAGCCCTCATACCGTCTTTCAGCACTTACTAAACCGGTTGCGAGAAAGTTAGTTGCAAAAGTGCTTGCTTGGTAAGAAAAGGACCTACGAAGATGCATTTTTTCTTAATTTGTTTATTTTTTCCTCAGCTTTCGGATGGTTTTGTTTTGATTAAGTAACTAAATAACCTACAATTTATTGTTTTTCATCTGTAACGTCAATCTAGTGCCTTTTACTCATTCTGTATCTTAAAATAATTTTTTTTCCTAATGTATTTTGATCAAATTCTTACAACAAGCAATGACGTAAGTGTCTTTAATGTGCAACTGTCACGAATGTAAACAGTGTAATGTGAACATAGACACGTACGTAAGACTAAACATATTCAATAGATAGTACCATATTAGTTGCTGTACGCCAAAAGGGCGCCAGAGAAAACTATGATCATGCCAAAAAATTGAATTTACGTTTTCGTCATTTTTCAAAAATTGCGGAAGAAGAAGCTGCATCAACATCAATGAAGTGACTCTTGACATTGTTGAATCAGCCAAAGCGAGCAAGACAGAAACGTGTTTAGAAGGAATACTACCATATTTGTTTGAAATTGCAAAGGTCACACCAAATGTGCTACTTGGAGTGCAGTAAGTATCAGGAGAAAAGCAGGCAAACGACAAAAATCCGATGTACTGACTTATGAGTGACCCACTAGAAGAAAAAGAGGAATTAGTTTCTAAAACCAAACGAAATAATGCTGTTATATACTCATGTCTAGAATTTTTTTTTTTTGATATTTAATAACATATAAATAATATACTCTTATAATTTGGTAGTTAATGTCTTTGTTTTGTATAAACTTCTAATGAAAGAAAGTGGCTTACCTGTAAATAGTTTGCACGGAATAAATACATACTTTACATAATTCTCCTACCTTATCTGTAAGTCTGTTAATAATTTCAGTAAAACCCGAGTTTTCTAACTGTTGATTTTCTGAAGCTTAATTGTAAGTCCTTATAAATATTAGGTTACATAATTACTATTAACAGAGAAATACGACGTATTTGAAGATTTAAAGGGAAAACATGTGAAAACCCCTTTTTATTGCTTGATAAATTATAAATCAAAAAAAAGTAAATGATACTTATATTGCAGTAATTAAAACAAAAAACATCCGAAAACGAAGAAACAGCATTAAAAAGGCATGCAAGTCAAATACCTAACTGTTATTACAATGAACTGAATTGAACAGCTCAACTAATAAATCCCTTGAACTTTACCTGTATACTTGAAGGTCTGTATGCAGTCACATGAACTGTTGTCTTACTAATGACCGCACAAATGTTTGTCATAGGCTTGTTTCAGAAAAAAATGACTGATATCTTTTTACTTCGTATGTAGGCTGAGTGCTTTAATTGACGACCCTGACGGGTATGATATAAAGTGAGGGAATTATTGTCCTTTCACCAGTTATGTAGACTGAATGCCTCAGTTGTCCTTAATTACGAGAAATAAATTAGCTTTATGAATAATGGAATACTAAGCGCATGTATTAATTCATGCCTGGATAAGCTATCTTGTGTGTGCGTAAAGAGAAGCAACAGTGGTAATCGTAGAAATACGCATGCCGTTGTACGTGCACTTGTATTAACAAATAAATAGATGTTCGCAGAATTGCTTATGCTTCCACATCAAATAAACAAGGAGAACTCGTGTGTCCTGGTCCAGTTCTATATATTATGTTGTTCTAATGCATACCACTTTGCCAAGTTAAACGCTCTTCTACAAATCTAACTAAATTACGTCTAAGTTTATATTGCACAATTCAATTCTCATACATGGACACCATAAAGTAAGCTACAATAATAAATCAGTTACGACATAAGCCGAGATTAACACCATTCACATATTCACGATCGTGTAAGGCTCTTATGCTTATAAGAAATTTGATTCACTAACGACAACATCTTAGGCCTGTACTATTAATTTATTAAACACTTTCTCATAACGAGCTTTAAAGAAACATCGAGATTTTCGCGATTTAATGCCCACGCGTGCTGAACTTGATAGGTAGAGAACTTGATAGGTGAGTCTCTTGATAGGTAAATAAAAATTTGCGAGGCACACAAAAAAAACGAGAAACGACAAAGGATCAGTATGATACGCTCACTTACCTCTCTGACTCTCTTGCTTACTATCTGGTCACGTTTTCTTGCCAGAATAAAAAAAACGCGATGTGCATGCAGCTCTTACTCTCTCTATACAGTAGCCTACCAATTTATAGATATATATGTATATATATATGGTTGCTGATGCACTGACCTGTGGAGCCGACTCTCGATGGAACAGTATTTTATACCTTAAAACATTTGAAAAAGTGTAGAACATAACTATTTTAAGATTAAGTACGAGTAAGGGACCCTAAATTGACGTTTAAGATAAGAAATACCCAATTACGGGTAGGTTATTCGGTTGTTTTATCAAAACAAGAGTGACACCATCAAAGAGCTGAGGTAAGAATAAAAAAATTGAGAAAAAATGCGTCATTGAACGCACGCTTTTATCGCCAAGAAAACACCTTTGCATCTAACTTTCTTGCAACCAGCTTAGTACGTGCAGAATACGGTATAAGGGCTACTGTGCACGCACAGTGCACCACTCGAGCGTCAGTGCCGATCAACCGAGTGAGTTAACTGTTTTACGCTTGGATTTAAACAACGTTAAGTCTACGAAAGCGTAGTCCTATCTGTCCAAGTCTCAAGTGCGTAGGTTGATTATGATAGCCGCTACAGTTGAAAAAATGAGACTCCCGTTTCTTGGCTCCAGTTGATCATAGAGTATTTTTTTTTTAAATTTATAAAAAAGTCAGCGCAGTCAAATATTCTTTATGGCAAACCTTTAACTTACTTATTTGTTAATCTTAAATTTGAGAATTAGTCTATTATAAGAAATGACTTGTATCTACCGATTTTATCAAGATACTTGTGCGGTGGCAAGAACTACAACGCTCTATAGTTCTAAATTTAAAATTTTGAAAAAGACCGCCATTTTGTTGCTGGGTACCCAGATCAGAAACATTTTGTTAACAGTACTAATGTCTGTGCTACATCCAAATTCAGTTGAAATAAGAATTCACACGTATTTATTAATTATGTTATTATTTTTCTTTACCTAATTTTGCGTTATGTTTTTGATTTAATAAACAATTTTCAATTTTTTTCAGTCCTAATCTTTACGTACAATCATCCGTTAAATAATTTTTGTATAGATTTTTTTTCTTTATAACGCATAGTTTTTGAGTTTTTGTGAAATAACTGAAAAAGTGCTGTTATTCAAGTTATTTTGCAACAATAAGTATCTACGCAGAGCTCGCTTATTTTAAATTATTCAAGTTATATTGTTAAGAATGTTATATTTGTGAAATAAAAAGGTTGACGTATGTGTGTAGTCAACACTTTACTCACGACGATCATGGAGCTGGTTATTGGAGTACAAGTGCAATGAAAACCTTTGATAAAACTGTTTCTTTTAAAAATAAACTGGTTTTTTTTTAATGAATCTCCAAATAAAATTCTTGGTTTCAAACACAAACATATCCAATTAACCATCTTTTTAAGTCACTCTGCAGTACAAAATGTGTAAGCTGATTGTAAATATTTTACTGGACTACAACAAACTGATTTCTAGTATAAGGTTTTAGTTCAACTAAAATCTGACAGATGCGCCACTTGGGTAAACACGAAGAACACTATTCCAGTAGTACGTTTTTCAGCTTTTATTAAAAAATTTTGAATGAAAACCCTGGATCTCATTTTGGCCAACTTTTTTTATAATTATTTAACAAATTTGCAAATCTTGTTGTCTATTAATTTTAGCGAGATAACATATTCAAGCTTCGTTCATAATGTATAAAACTACCTAAAAAGCCAACATCCTAAGAAAAAGTATTAAGCCTTCCTAAGAATGTGCGAGTGAGTTTAAAATAAATAGGATTTATAGAAAATATTTCAAAAAACGTATGTTGTCTAAATATTTCATCAAAATTCAACCGTTCATGTTTGTTAACTTGTTTTAAATGTTCTCTTGTTCCTCCTCCAAATTTAATATCAAGTCACATAGTGTAACTAACTACCATAATAACACATAATATGCAAGAGTTTCAAAATTTGATACTAGTACTTGTTTTCAGCTTGTTATAAGAATAGATTTTAATTTTTTAACTGCATTTTTATTGTGATGAAAGATTGATAATTTTGTATCAAAGCAAAAAAATTATAAAAATCTTTAGATAATTAAAGCAACTGTATTTCTTAACACTAATGTACACTAACAAAAGAGACTGTATCAAATAAATAATTAATTGGTTAATATTTTTAACAAGCAAATTTTGTTTTTACCCAATAACGTGTATCAGAAAGTATATTGATGAAATCCCAGATTGCCTCCAATTCTAGCGATACCCTTGATAAAATTTTGCATGATGACAGCCAACGCTAGTCAATAATCAGTAGATATGCTCAGCTCAGATGATGTTAGAAAGTAAATGCTTTAGCCAGTGTCATCTCAGGTTACTGAAGATGTCGAATAAGATAATTATAATATCAGTAAATGTATGATGTAGATTGCCAAGTGTGTATATGTTATACTAAGGTAACGTAGTTTAAATTTTACTAAACAATCCTGGTTTGTATATGAGTACATCCATTGAATCCATGCTTGAATTTTACAAGAAATTCTAATACAAGTAAAAAGAATTTTTTTTCTACAATTTTTCCATCAAGATTTCATTATCGTTCGTCTTTTTTCCCTACTGCTCTCTGCAATTCAAGCTTGTCACTGACTATGAATAGATTTTTTAAAATAGATTTCAGTTCTACCTTTATGAAAATGAATCAATCATAAGAGATGTAACGATCATCAAGATTTTCGTAAAGATTTTTTTTAAGAAGTAGACATTGGGATATGACAGAATTACTAGGTAACTTAAGCATGTCATCTTCTTTTAATTCTTTTCTTTTTTTATCCTAAATAGTGACAGAAGCTACCTTAAACTTGTTAGCTTCATTTTCTTGGTAAGAAAACTGTTTTTAGGAACACGTTAAATTCAACATTTAAAAAAATGACTGAAGCATCTAAAATAATGTGACATAACGAAAAAAACTTTCTAAATTCCCAAATATTACCTTAAATGTGATTTAATCACCTCTGAGAAATCAACTGCTTATATGCGTATTTACTGTGGTCCAATGGTTTGGAAATCATGTAAAATAAGATCCCCATTGCTGTGTGAGTAATTAATTACATTTAATGTGAGGCAGTATTTTAATATGCCAATGACGATAGTGTATGAATGCAGAGTAACACAGCAATGGAGAGCCTATTGGGCATTGTTCTTAAAAATAGCTGTAAAATATATACATAAAAAATGTGATTTAAATTGTAATAACAATACCTACGTTCTCGTACCTTAAAATTACTTGCTCAAAACTTATTAGAGCTGCAATTATAAAATTAATATTTATAATTATAATATTTTACTGTAGAACCTAAACTTATAAGCTGTTGATAAAGACTACGCTACGAAGAACATAGAATATATCTGTTTACTTCTAAATATATCTCTTTATGTATAGAAGACCAAAGTGGCCAGTTTTTTGATGCCGAAGACTGACGTCCTCCAACTGTAGTAGGCCCCCCATAAGGCAGGTGGCGTTTGCTCCGATGCGACAGTTTTCAATGTCACCAATATTACATGAATAATGAAGAATACAGTAAAACAATAATATTTCGTTAAAAAAATAACAAAAACAATAGTTGTAAGTTTAAATACACAAATTTTGAATTATAATCTCAAATTTTCACTTAAGCTTTCATTCCTAGTCAAACACTTTATATATGTCTAATAATTTTTATGCCAAGAGTCTTATCGATGGCTACGTGGTTAAGACCGCAAGATTTGCTTTTGCACTCAAGAATTCGATTCTAGAGGAGATTCTTTTTTCTTATTTTTTGTAAGTTTACCTTTCCATAAATATATTAATCTTATAACATTTGAGTTTGTTTTAATAAAGATAAAAAATCATTTTAATTAAAAAAAAAAAACACTTTATTTCATTTTTGTATTCCTCATTATTCATGTAACATTGATAACATTGGTAACTGTCACATCAGAGCTAACGCCACCTGCCTTATGGGTTCCACTGCAACGGGGGGACGTGAGTTTGTAGCATTAGGGAACTGGCTGGTTTGACCTTCTAAAAGAGATATATGCTATGTTTTCTGACACTACATGTACGCTACCCCTGTGCTTATTTCACTATGATACTGGAAAATATTAAAAGTTATTTAAGATTAGCTTTTCATTATTTTTTAATAAAAAAACTCCATTATATTTATTTTAAAAAGTTATTGTTACGCTTAATGTGTTTATTTTTCGTCAAAAATTTATTTCTTCATTCATTGCACATGATATAGAAAGCTATAATTACATGTCAAAGTTAAGGTGTCCATCATACTTGATCCTTCTCCCCACTACCTACATTGACAGAAAAAAGGAGTCATGGTAGCTTTTAATATTTGATAACAGCTACTACACGACTTTTGAAGTGGTTGACTAACGGTGTGTTGTAGATTCAACTAAACGCTGTAGTAAGAAGCACGTAATGCCGTGCGTGCGGAAAACACAAAAATATGTATATATATATGTGTGTTTACAAGCCAAGGAGATGTTACTGCATGAGTTTTGTCGATAACCACACGGAAAAATTCTTCAGTTGTTAATTGTTAAATAAAAACTGCATCAATTTTCTTTGAACACAGGTCAATAGCTTCCTTTTTCAAATCTGCCAATTGAATGCGGAATTGAATACAAAATTAAATGCATGATTAATGCTTAGCACAAAAGACGGGCATTTTTAAGGTTATGAATTTTTCAACATATTTTCGCTCTTTTCCGTGTAGAAGTGCAAAGAAATTTTGTTCACATTTTGGTCCAAACGAAAGAGCGAATTTGTATCTTCTGTTTCATGTAATAACAATCCTACTATTAACTATTAAATAGTTTTCAACTGAACGCTAATTTCCTTACACAACATATGTAGTAGAAACTACTACACAGGGTTAGCCAACGTAACTCCGATCCTCTTACTACAGTTATGTAGTAGAATTAACCGAACATTTACGTAGACTGTACTATATTTTTCTCTCAGTGTACTTAAGTTAGTTACTTGCATGATTATTAGTACTAAAATTGACTTCCCTGAATCTATTTTTTATTAACTGGTACTCCCTGAAATTAAAATCCATGTTACTTAATAACTAAAAGATAAGCACAGGTAGTCCCAAATTTGATAGTAAAAATTAAGTACCTTGCACTTTCTATGAAAAGTAGTAAAAAAGCTGCAAATATCAGAGACATTTATTACCATTTAACAAAATCAATTTTGTTTCTGTACTTTGATAGGTTTTTCACTTAATGGAGAGTTACTCATGGATGCTCTTGGAGGCGAAACTTCATTTGCAGATGTACAAGGAGATTCATTTGTTCCTGCTTTTACACTTGGTGTTGGACAAAAAGCAAAGTTAACTTTTGGTCAAGACGTTAACACTTTAAAATTTTTTACCACATGTGGTTTGCAAGAAGGCTATGAACCTTTTTGTGTGTAAGTATCATCGTAGTTGTACAAATATTTAAAGTTCTTAGTCCTAACTAAAACACGACCGAAAGTACTTCATACATCACTAGAAGAGGAGACTAATTTTAGTTGCCTCTTAAATACAATGAATCTTTTTTTAAAAACATTAAGAATAAGGACAGAGAGCAAATCCAAACTTACATATAGTCAATAGCTGTTCACTATATCTATTTTCTAATACGTCAAAAACATTCAAAACATAATATGGAGAATGTTTTTTCGGTTATTCTGTACACTTAATAATTATTAGAAGTTTTTGTGTAAGCTTATCACTGGTATAACAAGCAATATGTCTGATACATATGAATTATCAAATAGGCTCATACTTATGATGGTACTCCAGTAGAATTTTTATGTAAAAAAAGAACTATTTTGCAGACATCAGATTCTTATACATGTTTTTTTTTTTTCAAATCTCCGGCATCCAATTCTGAAAGAAATTGTATAAAATATGACACAAAATGAACGTTTAATTTTTCTGATTATTCATGTAATACATTAGTTAAAGTCCATAGTTGTCAATTATACAGGAAAAACCATACATTTTTTGTATTAGATAAGACTTATGAAGTGATTACCATGGATGCAACAAAAAAAAATTACTAAAAAAATCTTTCAAATCTTCAAAGTCTTCGTAAAACTTTTTTTCTAATGGTGTATTACGCTACACTAAATAAAACTTTATTGTCCACTATCATGTGTATAATTAGCAAACACCCGGAATTCTGTGCTGTACCTATGTTCTGTATTTCGTATATAATTTTTTATCTCCTCTGTGGAAATGCCTGTAACTTTTTTCACAACAGAAAAGTTAAGAATACGCCATAAACTTCCAGTTATAACTTGCATTTTCTACACTGAGAGAACGTTGGTGACGCTAAAGCCCCAACTGTAGTTACAATAGCATACTAATGTCGTGGTACGCACGCTTTATCAGTTTTGGGAGCGCTCCGCTCCCAAACGATAGTGCATGTGTACAAACGCGCTTGTCAAAACCTGTACCTTTTTGTTCGCACAGAACTTACGCCAAATAAGATAAAGGACTCGTACTTACGTCTTAGTGCTAGTACTTTCTGATTTGGTACACTATGACACTCTTATTTAGGTGAAGTATTTGTGGTACGTCTTTAATGATATTGTACATATAGAAGTATAGATAAAGTGGGCTATATAACCTTGTATAATTTATGAGTATGAACACAGGATTCCGTCAATTGATTTTTAATAAAAATGGCTTTTTATTTTTAATCAGGAGCTCATAACTGCAGAAGCAGAAAAAATTTTAAATGCCCGATTAAATACAATAATAAAGAGATAGTATTACATAAAATAGGGGTACTTGTGAAGCTAGAGAAAAATTATTTTATAAAGTTAACAAAATTTAATTTAAGTAAAATCAGTAATTTTAGAATCATACTCACAAAAGACAGGAATCGTTTTTGTTGTTTATCTGATTTCAATTTTTATTAGGCTTGTTCTACTCCTAACATAAGGTGCTACAAATAATTGCATCTATGTCATTAAGCATTATATATTTCAAAAAACTTTTAATGATGATAAGATACTAAATTTTTTAAACAGCACTAAAAAGCTTTAAAAAATTACAACTGAATACAAAATTAAAAACATTTCTGTATTTTTTCAATGCAATGGTACAATTTAGATCCGTACACAAATGCAAAATAGTAAGTTTTATAAAGTAATTCTTTTAAATCCTATAAATTACTCTTCTCTCGTATTAGACTGTACATTTTTTATTGTATTACAACAGCTACATTAACAATAAAAAAACTTGTTTAATTTAGTGGTTGGGAGATACCCTAAGTGTTTTTAGATGCGTAATTTAGGAAATTATAAAATAATAAAACAAGTATTCTTGAAAAAAAAAATCAAATCATAAATTTATAATATTTCAGTATGATTAAAATATGTATTACATTTACGTATTAAGGAATTATAACTTATGTTAATAAAGCTTAATACGTAAATGTTTATAATATTTCAGTATGATTAAAATATGTATTACATTTACGTATTAAGGAATTATAACTTATGTTAATAAAGGAAACTGTATACTAAAACTTTTAAAGCAGTTTTTAACCTGTCAAGAATGTATACAATAAAAAGCCAAACAAACAGCAGGTGGTGATATATATTGTAGATTCATTAAACCGGCGGCCAGTGATTGTTCCCTCACATGAAACAAGAAGTGTGTCAGCTGTACTTTAGTTGGTAAGGTATCTAACCCAACGTGCTGATAGTGTTGCTGCCCGACTTTTGGTAACGCTGCAGTCCCAAACGGGAGAGCAGATCTCCCAAGCTATGAGGGCGCTGCGGAACCAAAGCAAGATATAATAGCCGTTCCGTTTGGGACTGCAGCATCACCAACGTTCTCTTAGTGTACTTACTAGACAAAAATATTGGCGTAATTTGCGAAGAAATTCCATCCCAAGCTGTAGATGTGTATTGTAAACACGCAGATGGTTGTAAGAATACTTTTCTATGATCAGAGAATGCTAGTTCTTATCTGTAAGGAATGTTTTTGTTCCTGAAATCAAAAAAGAAAAGTTGTATTTCAATAAGGGTGTGGTAAAAATGGTAGTTTTCGTACCAGGTGGCATATACTATGCACCAGGGCAAGCACCATATCTGAGGGACCTGCAAAGTAGGGCCTGAGGGACTCTTTGTGCTCGTTCCAGTTTAATGTGCATGGTTACAACTTTTTTTTCCTAGAGGGTGCAATAAGTGTCCAAAGATTTAAAAAATGCCGAAAGAAGGAAAATTATTTTACGCATCAAAATACATCTATTTCTCCATCTATTTCTCCTACTTTGAAAATTTTTTACCTCTAGATGTTAACTGCGCCCTTAGTAGAAAAAATAAAGTTCGAACCTGATGTTCATCCAACCAGGACAAGCACAAAGAGTCCGTCTGGCTCTGCTTCATAGGTCCCTAAGGCCTGGTCCTTGCCATGAAGACATGCGCCATCAGATACAAAAACTACTATTGATGATGGATGTATCGCTGGAGACTTTAACATAATTAATCCGATATTTAATTATTCAAACAGGAATAATCGTTTTCATTTTCAATTGTTACAACAAAAAATCTGTAAAATAGTTATAAACAATTTGCGACACCTCTTCTCTGTTGGTGTAATCATAGTGCAGAGATGATGACTCATAAGTGTTGATTCTGCGAAAACTAAGAAATTAAGGTCCAACACGTAATCATTGAAGTCAACTAACTGTTAGAGGGTGGGTTTGTTACGCAGTACAAAATTGAGCAATTTTAATCTTTGATTTAATTAGTAAGAAAAAATCATAAAAACTTTATATTTTTATCGAATAGTCTTAAAATCCCTGCTATTTTTACAGCGATTGCCCAAAATCATTAGTGTATTTAGAAAAATTTTTAAATATAATATGACTAAATCTTCATGCCTTCTGAACTTAAACTATCCGTCATCCATCAAGACAAACGTATTCAAATAACTAACTTAATTAAATTATTTTAAAAATCACATTCTTAATTAATCTAACATTTTAAATACTTCTAAGGAACTCGTAATCACCTGAAAGAGGAAAGGTTACTTTAAAATAAGTGCACACAAAATTTAAATTGATATTCAATATTTATTCGAGAAATAACAATATGTTTAAACAAGAAAATCACTTTAAATCCATACAAAACAATAAATATATATTTGACGTCACTCATTCTTCGTGCGTTATTTAACTTAAAAATTTTTTAATCTAAATTTTCACGCTTTTTTATAATAGATGCTTCCATGGTCTAACAGATAGACAGCATAAAGTGAGAGCAACTTTAGTAATCTCTTGGTAGATGTAACTTGTTTAGGTCTCTGGGAGTTTGTAAGCACAGCCTGCGATGACTCTCCCGCATTACTTTTACCCTATATAATAGTGTTATATCTACTAATGAGACTCGACTACAGCGGTGTATGCAGAAGTATTAATCACCCAGTATTAGCTGTAAAAGTATTTACCTTACTAACTATTGGAATTCGAAGATGACTCTAATTCTTGACGCATCTGCCCGAATTACTTTGATAATCAATGGATCAATTGCTTGTATATCGCTCTTGTTCAGGTAACGCCACTCAACTAGTTCTAGTTAAGAGGTAGGCTGCTGACGTAGTCAAGATCCCTCTTGACTAGTATCTCTCTTTTGAGTAGGTGACGCATAAATGGTCGCAACTAAAAGAGACTGCTCTTCTGGGCTCATTTAGGGCTTTTTATCCCCTTGTTATTTTATTTGTGTAGAAAGTTGTCCATTTTTTTGGTGAACAAGCCCCAGCGTTGGCTTGCCGTACCATGCGCACATAACCCACGTGGCGTTCAAAGTTGAATATTAATGTGTAAAGTAATAACAAATCTTGATTTGTTGTTGATTAAGAAAAATTTATAAAATAAAACAAGATAAAAGATTTGTATGATAATAAATGAATCCATTCAAAATTTTTACCATTTTTATTCATGAACAACACATAAATTGTCCAATGAGCTTATAGTTCCTTATTTTATGAAAAAAACCACTTTTTTCAAAACCTTTTTAAATTATACTCGTTTTATAATTCAGAAATCTATCATTTTTTATTGTTATTAAGCTGTTTTTGTATACACTTTTTTTGGATTTTTCGATGCCTAATTTCACTGACCCAAACATTTTTACACCTTGCAATGTCCTATGGTCATGTAAAACTTTATAACAAAATTTCTCCATTAACATGCTTATTACACACATAATCACGTTCTCTAACCTTTCTATTAAGAAATACATCCAGGGGATGATGTGAGTGCTTCGCACCATAGTTACCTAGCGTATAATGAAGGAGATCTAGTAAATAATTATACAGGTAAAAACTATCGCACGAAAACTAGGAGACTTCCAAATAGACTATATTGCATTAAACTATTCAGGATATCTTGGTGGACTTATATGAATAATTAAACTAACCTAAGTAAAATATTGGCTATTATCTAAATCTCTTTCTGAATTCTAGATAATAGTTTGTATTTAATGATACTTGAACACGGAGAGTGTTATTTTAATTTAAACTTTATGAATGAATAATGCATTCCAAACATAAAAATAAATTATCAACCGTCAAAATTTATAGAAAATTTAGTTATAAAAGTATAATTTTCTCTCTAATAGTCTGAAAGCCCATCACAAAGTTACTTATTCTATTTCGGGCAAGTTAAAACTTAATGCAGTACAAAGTGAGTCAATAACAATCCGCCACAGCAACTCTATGAGACCAGCACCTTATCAGAGAGAGAGAGAGAGAGGAAGGGAGTCTTGTAGTGCAAATTTAAGTCACTTGCTTATTTTACTTTGGAAACCTTAAATTTTTGCAAATTTTAAGTAATAACCGTGTTAATGATAAGAAAAACCAGATGTGGGTCTCGGGACCCCCGACAGAAATGATACATACATAATACGTGATTGATATAGATAATATTTAATTGTCTATGATAAAAAGGTATTTATTCTTTTTACCCTAAATAATGTTAATTTAATATTAAGAGACAGTTTATTTACAAATATGCGTTTTTATCAGTGAATACTATAGGTTAGGAAAAAGCAAATGAAAAGTATGTTAAAATTTTTCTAATTCATGAACATATATACAAAGAGAACGAGAAAGAACAACAATACATGGCAAAGAATATTTAAACTACCTACCACACAGGTTAATACACATGTTTAACAGTACGTTCATGTGTATTATTTTCTTTGTCTTTCTGTCTCTTTTTGGATACCTGTACGTAATTGTGCACGTGCCCGAGCTTCACTGGGTCTTTACTAAAAACGGATTAACATGCAGGAATTGAGTAAACAGAACTGGATGATCCTGGAAAAACTTTAAAGTACGGTGAAATTTTTATATTTAAAAAAAATTATGTTTACCAAAAAGCAATTGTTTTTTAAATAATAAAAATATTGTACTCATTTTAAATTAATTCATCGTTTTTTACAAGTGCAAAATATTGACGAAAGCAATGAAAAGGGCCTATAGGTATACTTGTACGAGTATAATAAGGATGATGATGATAAAAAGAAAGAGAGAGAGCACATGACAGAAGACGATAAATGATTCTGTCTATTTTACTCTAACAGGTACTGACACAATCAATTTTTCATTTTCTTTTTTAACATTGTTGAAACAAAAAAAAAGCTTATTAAAAGAAAATTTTTCGCCCTACATGCTGGTATTTTTATTTTTTTTTGTCAACTAAAACCGTCATCAGATATAAGCAAAACAAATTTTTCAACATGATTTTAACTTGATTGAATCACTTAAAAATAATTATAACTATTTTATTCGTCATAAGTGAGCTAAATTACATATCATATAAAACATGCTGGATTATCGATCGATTTCCTAATTCAGAAGTTCCTTAGTTGGTATCTATAATTTATAAAAATAAAAATCAGATCTACGTGATGCGTAGCATAATCAACAAGGTCCCTGAATACCAATCTCAAGTTTTAGGAGTTTGATTCTCGGAGTCAGAATAATTTGAAAGTTTTTTTCTACACAAATATAGTTATGTAATACATGCTCACTCGTATTCTTATACATAAATATACACAAATGCTGTATGCATAAAATATATGATGTTTAACAGTTATACAGTTACATACGCAAATGTATATACACATTCTACCGCATGTTCATATTTAGAGAGAGAGAGAGAGAGAGAGAGAGAGAGAGAGAGAGAGAGAGAGAGAGAGAAATGCTCAGTGGTGGAATAAACATTAACGAAGAAGTGGACCAGACTTTTCGTTGCATATTTCTCCTCGCGTGGCTATTCACTGCCCACCACAAGATGATCCACATTAAAAAATGCTTATTGATTGAAAATGTTTAGCTCTGTACGCTGGTATTTTTATTTTTTTTTGCACCTGAAACTGTTATACGATGAAAGCAAAACAAACATTTAAACACGATTTCAACTTCATTCAACCACTAAAAAATAATTATAACTATTTCATTCGCCGTTATAGGGCTAAATTACGTATTGTGTAAAAAACATCGAATTATCGATCAATTTTCTAATTCAGAAGTTTCTCAGTTGGTATTCATAAGTAATAAGAATAGATATCAGGTCTTTGTGATGCATCACATAACGGATAAGGTCCCTGACTACCAATTCGAAACTGAAGGTTCAATTCTGGGAGTCATAAAAATTTTTTCCAACACAAATATATGTATGTAATATTTGCTTACTAGCATTCTTATATACAATTATATGTATACGCTGTGAGCATAAAGTAAATAATATTAAATTATATAAATATATACACTTCTACACTGCTATACACACTCAATATACGGTTACTATACAATAGTACACTTTAATATAAAAAAAGCCTATTTATGCATGTCAACAGTTATATAGTTACCGTAAATACTTTTTTATTTTTTTTTTAATACTCCATTTCTTCCAGGTTTAGAGGGCTTCCATTACATTTTTCACAACTTTGCATATTCTATACTATTGATACTATTAAATGTTGATATTTCCTCTTTTCCCTTTTTATAATCGAAATAAAATAAAATGTAATCAAACTGTAAATATAAATGAATTTAAGTTGATTTAAACAACTAAAATGTATAGATTATGGTAAATAAAACCAAAAATCAATTTTTTTTTTTTAAGTTATACTTCTATAGGCACTTTCTGCCTTACAGAGTAAATTAACGATTTGAGATTGGTGACCATGAGAAAAAATGTAACGGAAGTAGATTTTTCTTTATACTTCTCTTTCGCTTCGCCCCACCTTATGTACTCTCGGTTTTCCCTATATAGCACATGACGCCTCATCACATCACCGTGACACACACTTTCAATTTTATGAAATCTGCTTTTTCCGCACCCTGACCTATTGCACTATATCCTAAACCCTTACGCACTCTGCTATGAGCCGGTCTGGTATAGGAAATGTAATTACTACGTACATCTTATCTTACAGTTTGTAACATATATGTAGCGTAAATTTTTATTTACTTTTGTTTTCACTATACATTAAATAAATTATTTATTAAATGAAGTTTATTTTTTGGTATACGTTTTTTTTCAAAAATTTGGATATTAAAATATATCAGCAGAGCAGCTATTATATGTATTAATAAAGATTACTCACTCATCATTAATTTGCTTATTTTAAAATAAAGAAATACCTGTTTATAGAATTTTCAACATTTTCTCATAATTTTTGTATTTAAAATAAAATTTTTATTGGTAGGTGGAGCACAAATGTAAGTAACATTAATAAATAATTATTTTTTTCATATGGATGAGCTTACGTACACACATACTTAACTCTTTTTTTTATATCATTAAAAAAAAACAAAAATTATGGATCCATTTGAAAATAAAACAGTTCTATTTGAAAGTGATTTAACATACAAACAAATATTTCGGGGGCTTATACAGATTTTATGAATGCAATCGTAAGTAATTTTTTTTTTATGGCTACATGATAAACTGCAAATTTTAAAATTAATCCTGTGAAAGAGGATACAGTTAAAAGCACCACCTTTGTACATATTATCATTTCATAGAAGGTAAATTTATATTTATAGTTATATTATCGGCCATATAATTAAATAGTAGTATAACTCCTTACTTAGGTACCCAAGCACCTGCTGTCTATTGTTTTTTTTTTTTTTTTTTTCATAAAAACAAGGCTATACTTAATACAACTGTTAATATTGTCTGTTACAGTCAACTTTTACCACCTCCGTTTCCCACTTTTTTACTTTTTTTACTTTTCACTTTTTACAACTATTCACTTTTTTCTCTCTTCTCTTTTCCTTTTTTTCTTCTTCTTCTCATTGTTTCAATAATTTCCTGGCGTCTTCTTTTAGTTGACTTCATAGTTTATCTCGATTCTCTTTGGTATTCGCACTTACAGCTTAAATCATCGACATTAAGAACTTCTTTTCTTAGCCTAATAACACTTCTTAAAATTTTTATTTCCTTGGCATCTTGACACAGAACTTCTTCAATCTCTTTTTCACTTCTTGTCTTTTCACATATCCTCAGTACATGTCTATGGTCCTCTTCTTTTTCCTAACACAGTCAACACCTCTTTTCTTTCTCTTTTTTCTAGTATTCTTTCTCTTTTTTTTTCTTTCTCTTACACCTTTTTCCGCATCTAAATCTTGCCATCAGCCTCCTATCTTTACTTGGCACATCCTTTTTTAGGTACTCTGATTCTTTCTCTGTTTTAATGTATTGTTATATCTTGTTATATCTTAAATTTTTAATTTCCTCAATCCTTTTTTCTTTTTCTTTTTGTTCTTTGCTAGCCATTATTTTCTCTCTTATTCCCTCCTTGAATTTTGCTCCTTTCATGTATCTTGTTTTTCTTACTTTTTCTTCTTTTAGAATTTTCAGTCTCTTCTTTGATCTTCTGTCTACGTTCATTATTACTTTGTCTTTGTCTTTATCTCTTGTACCTTTTTCCACTAATTTTATCTTTGAGTCCCTGATTTTTTTTTTTTTAAAACCTCAGTGCTTTTTCTAATGCTTTTATTTTTAGCCTCTCCATTTTACACTCTTCTTCCACTTTATAATTTAGGGTGTTACTATTCACCTCTAGTATCCACTTTATGTATCTTTTTTGCACATTTTCTAGCCTCTAATCTTCTTTCCATCCCCATATCTCTGCTCCAAATAGTGCTACACCTTCCACAAGGGCTGTAAAAAGTTTCTTTCTCCTGTTATAACTGTTCTTGAATATTCTCTTACTTATACTTTATGCACTTTTCATAACAGTTATTGCTTTTCTCTTTCTCTCTTCCATGTGTCGTTTACTGGTGCCATTCTTCTGAAGAATTTATCCGTGATATCTTATTTCGTCTACTTCTTCTTAATCTGTTTTTTCCCACGTCCATACTCTGTTTTTCTCCTTTTTTTTCAAACCCTAGAATTTTTGTTTTCGTATCACTTAAGATCATTTTGTTCTTTCTATTATACTTTTAAAATTTTCTTAACATTTCCTTTGATTCCTCTCACCTGTCAGCTATTCGTACAATGTCAACCACATACAAAAGACTCTACACTTTTTCATTTCCTATACTGCATTCTCCTGATTGCCTTTTTTTCAGCTCTTCCTCCAGATCTGCCAGATATACGTTGAACAAGGTTGAGCTTAAGAGAGAACCTTGTCTCACTCCTTCTGCAGTCTCTAATTTCTCTGGTATTTCTTTTTTTGCTTTAATTATATTTCTTGTGTCTATATAAATATTTATAACTGTATTTTTGAATACTTTACTCACCTCCATCTCTACTAGTTTTTCTCCTAGTACATCTCTATCTACTCAGTCAAAAGCTTCTTTGGGATCTATAAAGCATGCAAAAATATTTTCTATTGGTTTGGTTAGCCTTTCCTCCACTATATGATTTAACGTGTAGATTGCTTCGATTACTCGTCTGCCTTTCTTAAATCTGAACTTACTCTCTAGTAACTTCTTTTTAATTTCTTCTTTCAACAGTATGTTAAGCATACTAGCGTATATCTTATATGCCGTGCAAGTAAGTGTTACTTCTCTGTAATTATCTAGCTCATCCGTATCTCTTTTTTTATATATCAAACAAGTTACTTTAGTTTTCCATTATTCCAGCATCTCTCCTTCTTTCCATACTGTTTTTATCAATTTCCAAACGGCTGTCTCTAACTCATTTGGAATATATTTTCAGACACCATTTTTCAGTTAATCAGTCTTTTCCTGGTGCTTTTCTCAGTTTCAGATTGTTAAACTGTATTCTAAAATCTTTTTGACTAAATTGTTCTTGCTCTTCTGTACCTTCACTTCAAATCTTCTCTTCTTTTCTCGATTCTTATAGTACCATTACTTCTATATTCTTCCCATGTAACATTTTTATAAAATGTGATTTGCAATCCTGCATTTTTATTTGTTTATTTATTTCTTCTTTCCTTTTTCTGAATCTGTTTATATACTTTCACATTTTTTCTTCCATTGTTCCTTTCCTTAACTTTTCCACTTTATTTCTTTGCAACCTTATCCTTTTTGCTTCGCACCAATTTCTGTATTCTATTTTTTTTACTTATAAAGTATGATCTTTTTACTTTTTGGTTTCTCCATAGTTTTATTTTCGACCATTAATTTTTTTTTTTAGCTTTCCATTCTTTGTCAAACCATCTCCTTATTCCCAATTTTCATGTTTTCTTGAAACTGATCAATCAGTTTTTGAGACCACTTTCTTGGTGATTCTCTTTCCTCATCCTTATCCCCTTCCTACATTTTTACTGCTTTCTGTAAATATACTTCTATTAGTAGGTGATCTGACTCCATTCTTTATCTGGTTTTTATCAGTTTACTTTGATTAAAAGCCTCTTAATTTACTACTCCCCATCCTTCTTTCGTAATTTTGTTAATTAACCTCTTTCTTTTCTCATTTATTGCTTCATCCTTAGATTTTCTCACTTCTACTTCTTTATTTTCTTAGTGTGTTTTGTTAATCCATCCTCCTATTCTTCCTCTTTTCGCGTTTTAATCTCCGACTAAAAATATACTTTTAGCTTCTTACTCTCCTATTTTCTCTTTTATTATTTTTATCGTTTTGGTAACATTTTGACTATATACTCTAATGATTTTTAACTCCTGTACTTCATATTTAATCTCTTGCATTATTATACTTGCATTCCATACTTTAAATTTTTTGCTGTCGATCTTTTCGTTAAGTCCTGTAATTACTCCTTCTTTTGCTCTCCCTTTCTCATGTTTTCTTACCACTGATACGAAATACCATTTGAACTTTCTTGACATCTTTCTTTCTAGCTCCGTCTATTTATCTTTTTTCAACCACGTTTCCACCAACACTATCATATCAAAGTCATTTAGATGTTTCCTCACCACACTGTCCTTATTTAATACATCTGCTATATTTCAAACATAAACACCTATATATATATCTACCAGTTACCCCCACCTGTTTCTCTTCTTGCAACCATCAATCTTGTGACTTTTCTAATTTTTTTTTCTTAAATCTTCTTCCTATCTTCCGTAAATTTACCACTCCACTCATTGTATCTAAACTATTGCTCATTAGTCATCATTTTCATGTAACTCACTTTTGAGGTTCTTCCTTTGCTTCTCTTCCCATTAGATATATTCAGTATCAAGCTTTGAATTTCTTTTTTTGAGCCAGTCGGATCATTTTCAATATACATCCCCTTTTCAAGCTTTTTCTTTTTCACCATAACGCTATCCTCCGTTTCATTATTTTCTAGTTCTACTTTCACTAATTTTCTATCTCCTCTTTTATTATTACCTAGTGGCTTCCCATCTCAGCTTCGCCCGAGACTTAGTAAAGAGAATGCCGTAGTGTGTTGATATGTAATGTGAAACGTTTTTAGTTAGAAATCTCACATCTATTCCTGACACTTATCAGAACAAAAATCTTCTTATTAACAACATATTTGTTAACAATCCATACAAGTTATTTGGTCAAATTATAAGCTGTAAAAATTAAAAAAAAATTTAAATGTGCTATCACGTACTATGTGCTCCTTATGCCATAAAACAGTCATTGGCTATGAGAAGCCGTTTATTTGCAGTTTCTTCCGTAAAATTTACAAAAAGAGCTACTTTTTGAAGCTGTTAAAATTTAAAACTCCCAAATATATATGTTAGAAAAAAAATTTTTTTCTTTCATCTCACAACTTCATTACCAGAGCAATAAAGTCCTGGAGCTTAATCTCTTCATTTTTTATTGCCACGAGAATACAAATACATTTTTTACTTATTAAAAAATCTAAATTTAGATCTTGAAAGATTTAAAAGATTACAGGGAGGGTACAATGAAAAGCTGGTCTCTTACGTAATGGATACTTTATTTGTCAATTTTGATGCTGCTATTCCAATCTTAATAAATTTTCTGTGTTAGTTTCTGGACTCCTAAAATTAGTTTCATTAGATACATTTAAAGTTTTACTTCCAATTCACCCTTTTGCGACTATTAGCATGCTTACGACTTTTGTAATCCCTAAAGGCTATTTACTGTCAACTTTGTTAAGTTCTAATATATATGTTGGCAAGGTAGTTCGATGTCCAAGTACCCTAAAAAAGACCAGTGAGCTTCTTTAGTTAACTCTTTCTTGACTGGAGTTTATAGCAATCGTGACTGTCTGGATACCTTAAAGTGATCTTCTCTGACCTGCTGTTGAAGCCCCTGACTTATCAGGAGAAAAATTACGAAGTCCGAAGCTTTCGAGCTTATTGTAGTGCTCTTTCCCAACACGTCTCCTGGTATGACGTCGAAGACGTTGGTGTCTAAAGCACCTTTTTTTTACAGACTTAGTTGTTTTGATAATCTAAGGTAGAGAGATTGGTTCATGATGCTTGCCCATTGGAGATTGTCCTGTTGGCCCAAGTTTTTTTTTTCATTCATAGCTGGTAGGTTCGAGCAGCGCTGACCTTGGAGAGGATTGGTTATTCCTGGCTAAAAGCTTAGAGTCGAGAGGGTAATATAGGATCGTCACTGGGGTTTTCAGCTTTGCGACGAACAATTTCGCTCGTGACGTCTGCCAGTAAATAACTGACTTTGTTTTATAGTAGCTGGCTTTATGTAGTCTTTTAGTCGATGTATAACATTTCTAAAAACGGTAGTAAAAATGTATTTTTTGGCAAGGTAGTTTAAACTTAAGTGGCCCTTGAAAGAACCGATGAGATTGATGGTTAAGTAGGAAACGTAAATACCTATATTGGCCCTGAAAAGGGCTAGTTGTAAAATTTTTAGTTATTTCTTATTATTATTATTATTAATGATGGAGAGCCAGCTGCGGATAGCTTGTTTCTCACCTTTGGAGTCAGTGTACGGAGACTGTTTATGAGGGAGATACGCCACTGACCAAAGAATATCTTGTTTTCAGGAGAACCAACCGCTCATAGTTAGTTGGGAAAGTGGTCCTAGAGAATTTCTTCTCTGTAGATATGAAGTTAAAACGACCACTAAGAAGTTGGCCGTTGTGGCTGTCTATACTCTTCAGGGCTGTGTTTCCTGTCTTACATTTGTAATAAACAATTCTCTGATGGCACCAGGCCAGATAGTGGGACGGCCACATAATTCTGAAGTGTTGGAGCTGGTAGCGCTCTAGTTAAATACGTCTCCTAATATTCCGCTAGAGACGTTATCGATTAGACTTAATTTTTTATTGGTGGCACTCGTCAATCCTAGAGGTTCAGGGTGAAAGTATCCCTAGGTTACTTGCGCATTGGAGAAAAGCTTATGTATTACCTAACGTTATTTAGTAATGTATGACATATTTTTTCGATGCACCTCGGTGACTTGCCCGTAAACAACGGCAGAAATTTTCGAGATGCGCTGGCCTGCCATAACCACACTTATTTTGTTGCAGCTAGCTTTGATTTTATGTCGACTACACCTAGCGGATCCTACTGAAATAATGTTATAAGCTGGCGTATTTTGCAAAACTTTGAGCTTATTTATTGCTATTGTTATTTAATTTTTTAAGACAAAAACTATACTAAAACCATCTTAGAAGTGTCAAAAATCCGTATGCAAAATTTCAGCAAAATCGGTTCCGTAATTTTTGCGGTTAGCGATTACAACACTTTTAGTGACTTTGCTTTATAAATTAGTAAGATAACTATTTTATTAAACTTCTTTACTTTTACCTTGATGTTTGTCTTCTGTGCAATATATTTTTCCACTTTCTTTTCTAAATTGATTTGTCTAATAGATGACTCTTTAATTACAGTATTCTTTCTTGTTTTATTTTTTTTACCTTTTTTTTCTTTAATCTAGTTCACTGACTCATTCTTCTAAAGATTTCCCTTGTTCTGCGCACTTTATTTTTCCTTAATTTTATTTGGTTCTCCCATTTTTTATTCTTCTTTCCTTTTTTTTAACCTGACTAACACTTCAAGTATCCTTTCTAACTTTTTTTATTTTCACTTATCCCGTCATCATTTTCATCTTTGCCGTCTTTCTGGAAATTCAGGGTAGTCTGAGCGTTACTTTATGTATTTACACTTATTTCCGCCTTCGTTGACATTTTTGGTATATTCTGCTCTTTCAGTAATGCATAAAATCTCCTTTATCGACATTACCGTTTATAAAGCAGCGTTTTATTTACTGGTCTCCAGTCATTTCGATATTTTCCCTACCAATCGTCTATAACGACGAGACTTACTTTATTATCTATTTATATTCATGAGGTTATCCTATTTGTTCCACTTTTCTCTCCGCTATTGTGTTTTTTTACACTTTTGAATATTCTAAACTATTCATTATTGGCTACACAGAAGTCTTCATTATCCACTGCACACGTCCTTTATCTACCTATCTTGGAGACTTGACTTTTTTTTCTTTTTTCCCTTCTTTTTAACCGTACTATTCTACTTTTTTACCTGTTCACTATTTTCTTGATTTTTTTTAATTTCACAGTCACATTTTTATTTTATTACTTATTTTACTTTTTACTCCTAACTTATTTGCAGTTTTTCAAAGACAAATGATTTTTTTTCTACTGCCTCGCTGCATGTGTTTTCACACACTTCTGTTCTAACTTTAATTACTAATTTCACTTTATCAATTTACTTTACTGTAACTTTTCTTTAATTTCCTACTTACACTACTCTTGCTTATTTTCTGCAATTCTATACACCTTTATTTTACCACTCAATACTTACTTATTCTTTATTATTCACTTTTCTTAGCCGCTCTAGCACGGAAACGTCCTTTCTTTTATGCGTACGAAACGGAAGTTCACTTACTGTATATACATATGTATAGATACATATGCTCTACTGCACGTATATATTAAGAGAGATGAAGAGAAAGAGAGGACTGCTTAGTGGTGGGGTGAGCAGCAACGGAGGAGTGGACGAGACTGTTTGTTGCATATTTCCCCTTATGCAGCTGTTCTCTTTCCGCCATTAGATGTCTTACATCAAAAATATAAATTTTAATTAGCTCATCAATTAACAAATAGTTATAATACAAAACAATGAGGTCATTAGAGAATAGTACATTACATTACAAAGGACAAAATTCGATGACTTGCTCCCAGTAGTGAAGTTGCTCCCCGAGGCGAAACCGAAGGGCAAACCGCTGAAGTAGATTATCAAGTGACGTCCTGTGAAATGTATAACACTTTTTTTACTAATTTGGACGAAAATTTATGGTTCATAAGCTATCAGAAAATAGTTAGCGTCAGTAGTGAGGATTGTAATACGTTATGTTCAGGGCAAAAGTGAAGAGCCTGTATCATCCTTTAACATTTACGATCCAAGCAAAGCGATTGTTGCTTTACGGATGTTTATAGAACCAAAAAACAAAAGAAGTGAGTCACAATAACTTAATTTTATTTAAAATCCTTGAAACTTTAGTAGGTATTAAATGATATCTTATAAGTTTTATTTGATTAATATTGTTTGCATAATGACAGTATTCAAACATTCATACGCTCATATAATGATTTATTAGACTCCTGGGCATCGGTTACGGCAAAAGTCACATGTTTGATTTTAATAAGATTTTTCAACAATCGTTTACTCATTGTTTCTATGTTCAGATTCAGGTTAAAAATTTACTACGTTGCATATTATCGAAAGAGATGACAAGCATTACACGACAAACTTATAGTCATGCCTGAGTTGGGCACGTGATGTCAAAGTTTTCTTGCAGCTCAAGCAAAATAAATAAACACAGCGTAGGTAAGTACTAAATTCTTCTACCCCTTTGCACTGCTGCTTGCTCTCTCTCTATCTCTCTCTATTGAACAAGGAGAAGTAGGGAGCACTGATGCTCGCTCTCTCTATCTCTATCTTGAGCAAGGAGAAGTAGGGGGTAGGGAATTTGTTTTCTCGACCCCTCTACGCCATATAGATTTTGTATCGATAAGTAAGGACCATTCGATTTCGTCTCTAAACACTGCCAGCAAACTTTAGTTTTAGGATGAGGTCGTAAAAAAAAAATTTCTTTCAGTCTAGATGTATAAGACAATTGTAAACAAAATTATTCTGTAAAATTAATATCAACATTCTCATTTACAAGAATTTTCTTAAGAAGATCATCTTGGTCTTCTTGCTCATATAAATCAAGTACCTCCTTAAAACTTGATGCTACCGGTTCGCCTTCGAATTATTATGGTTCAATCCTTTTTTCTTCCAAAATCCAACTGTTATCCTTGTATTTAATGCTTATACAATCGTTTTGGTAGAATTTTGCTACATACAAGTGATGTACATTGTACGTCGTATTTTTAGTTTCAAAGATTTAAAACAAGGAGAGATTGTATAAGAATTGAAATACACTGCCTAAGTTTGTTTAAAATGTTTTTATTTTTTAAAGTATTTGTCAACGATTTTATAGTAAGACCCATTGGAATTTACTTCGATAATTTGACTCATCTTTTTGTTACTGTATAAATTGTACCATCGCAAGTAAGCTTTATCTTTTTAAAATTATCGGCTGAAATTTTCCTATGTGAATCTGGCCCTTCGACCAGATCAAATATAAAGTTTGATAGTAATTCAGGAATCTCTGAGTCACTAGTAGTTAAAAAAGCTGGCATTGTTTTAGTATCCTTTTTTTTAATACGTTTTACTTGGTTTCGTATGCCATACACTTTACTTTGATAAATAATTTTTTCAAGCTCTGCGGCATTGTACACTCCAATGGAACTTTATCGAGATTTGCTTCATTTTTTGATACGATTTTTTTATTATCAGATAACTTGGATGGAATAATGTGAATCTTACCAGCAAATGCAAATTCAAGTATGTTCTATAAGTTTTTTGCAGAATAAAACTCAAAATCTTTTTTGGTAAACACTTCGGGCAGTAATATAAAAGATTTTTGTTGTGAACGTACAAATTGCTCAAAAAGTAAGTTTTGAGGTTGTCTACAATTTCTTTAGTGAAAAAAAAAAGAAAAATCTTCAAAATGCTTTGCTGTACTCTGCTCTAATCTTATGCCACCAACTTGTTGGCTTATTTTAACTAAAGAATTTCTTATATTCATGTACAAATTGTCTATGCCATCATTTATGATGAAGTATATCAATCTAATTTTTCAACTTCATAAACAAAGCATCACCTTTCATAGTCTTTGCTTGTTGTATTCCTTTATTAATCATTTCTTCTGATGAGCATAGTGAAAAATTAAATTATTTTTCTGATATTGTATTCAAGTCCTGTCATAAAAACGCAGATTCTTTGAACGTCCTTTTCTTTGAACAACTCAGTAGAATCCGATGGTGCCCCAGCGTCTCAGTTTTCATTTGTATCTCTGGATATTGCAGCATTGACGTCTACATTCATTTCAACATTGGCAATATTGTCTTCGAGCTGCTAGTTATTATTCCTCGTATCAAGGGATTCATTTAATGCACATGAAATACCAGTAATTGTGTGTCTACTTTGACCGATATATGTTGTTATAAATAAAATAAATGATTGCTTAAAAGCAAGAACATAAGTACATTAATGAAACAAAATTAAGAATTATATTATTTTGTATAAGGTGTCCAAAGCTAAAACAGTGATGGTGCTTTTTTGTACTGATGTTTAAATACAAATGTACGTACTAAACGTAGGCATGCAATTACATATGTGCATATAAATAATTCTGCCGTAAGTGGCCTATTTCGTGTCCAGAGGTCATAATACTACAAAAAACTAAAACTGAATATTTAAATTATGTGAAGTTATATTGTAAGTGTTAAACTTTCTTAGAAAAATCTTTCAAGCTTATATAACAGTACAGGCATTTGGTCAAATTGACCTTTTTTACGAGTGCCATCAATCAATATTGATTTTACCTCTAACACTAGGGGTAAAGGAGTACACTCTTTTAGATGATCCAAAATAAGCTCAAATGACTACTAAAACAAAGTTGTATTGGGGCAAAAAAATTTGTTTTTGGTGCCACCAGTCAAAAGTTACAGGGATTTTTTTTAATTTACAAAATATCAGCATAATCTACGAATCCTCATTATTTGCCATTTTTATGGCTCCTCTTTAAACAGATACAACTTTTGAACAAAGGCACTGAATGGGATGTAACTATTTTTTAAATTCATAGGACTTAATACTACTTTTTATTTAATTTTAGGTAGAACAATCTAACCATAACAACAGCATAGCTACACGTATCAGAAGCTGACGTATTTTTTTCAAAAATTGACTTAAATTGACTGATACAAAATACCATACAACTTTTAATCCAAAAAATTTGTAGTAGAAGCGCTTTCCATATTTATTGTGGATGATGTTTGAGGTACAACTACTATAAAAAATATGAATGTGTTTATGTACGTATGTATGTATGTGCGTATGTATGTATGTATGTATGTAGGTATGTATGTATGTATGTATGTATGTATGTATGTGTGTATGTATGTGTGTGTGTATGTATGCATGTATGTATGTATGTGTGTATGTATGTGTGTATGAATGTATGTATGTATGAATGTATGAATGTATGTAAGTATGTATGCATGTATGCATGTATGTATGTATGTATGTATGTATGTATGTATGTATGTATGTATGGCTGGAGCCAAGAAGGTAATAGTATATTATGCATCTAGTAAGTGAGGTCAAGAATGTCGCAGATTTTCCGTAAATAAACGTGAATCTAACGGATAAAGTAAGATCTAGGACATTTTTCAACCTCCGAGCGTGGTGCGTATTCTGTTTTTCATCAATTCTGCGCTGAGAGAAGGGTTTTCATCCTTTTTACTTTGCAACTTTTGGCGCAGTATGACAAAAAATATATTGCTGTCTCATAATATTTCTGTGTGTACATAACGTACGTGTGTAAGGAAAAGTCAGAAAATTACCAGCTTTGAAAAAAAGGTTTTTTAATGTACGTACATTTTTCTTCAGCAAGGAAACCTTGAACTCTGTATAGTATTTATGGCTGAATACAGTGTACTCTTTGTAGCACGCAAAATAACAACCAGTGTCTTTCCAGTGTCATGGCCAATTGACTGTTGAATACTTAAACCTTCTCTTTTGTCACAATGTCTACATGCGTCGACATTTTTTGAAAGTATCTTCACTAAGATCCGTAGTTTTGTCACAAAAATGACAGAGAAAACAAGTCTTTATTGCAACTGTCTTTGGAAAAATACTGAGCGCTAATGCTAACTTTCTACCACACTTTTTTTTCTTGGAATAGCTTACTCGTTAGGTGCTGTACCAAGCGAGGAGCCCTGTAATGTTCTAGGGATTATAAAAAATGTTTTTTATTTATTTCCATAATAATAAAATATTTGAGCTTAATATTTAAATTTTAGAGTTTTATTAGCCTTAAAAATTTTAAAGTATCAGTAAAAAGAATAATAAAAACTCTATAAAAAATTATTTTAATCTGCGCATTTGCAAAAGAAGACAAATCACCTTCTCTTAATTTTCTTAAAATCAAAGTGGTTGCAATATAATTGTTACAATTTTAAAAGATTACTAGTAAAACAAGGTACAAATACAGTTCTTATTTGTAGAAGTTTATCATTTTCATTAGGAGTTATAGTAATTTTAGTGATGAATCCATAATACTGCGTGTTTAATTGGTGAGTTTTTAGTAGTGTTTTTCTGAAGAATTAAGTGGTTGACTCTGATATTTTTTATCGCAAAATGAGGCACACTTTATTGACATAATTTCAAAATTTAAGAGACTGTGATCATTTCAATCGAAATCTACATTGTATAGTCGCAGTCGTAGAAAGGTAAAGGTGTAGAGTATTTAAGTGACGTAACGATAAAACCCAGGAAATATTTGATAACTTTATCGTTTACTGTAGAAGAAAAATTTGCTGATAAGCACAAACTTTATTGATAATGAAAAATTAAAACTTAAGTTATAATAATTATGTTATCAATATGACCACAAAAATTTCTATGTACGTTAAAAACACAAGTTATTACTATAAGACTAACTATGTTCACAACAACCTTATACTTCTGTACAGCAAGCTTTTTTAGAACGAAGTTCTTTATGTCGCGTACTCAGGGGGCTGGAATTTTAAAACTGACAGATTTTTTGAAACGGAAGTGGTTTACCCGAAGTCTCTTCCTCTCAAGTTTCCCCCCTTACCCCGTCCCCCTCATCTACTGTTCTCTACACACTTCCCCTCCCCCCACTATATATGTATATCTGCCAACCGTGCCGTGTTACGCTTCTCCTCACCTTTGCCCACCATTCCTCCTCACCCACCCAAACAATTAATTTTTTAACAAATTTTAATTTTATTTTCCCACAATAATTTTTCTTTGACTTTGAATTTTTTTCCTTTTACAATTCTTTAAAAAAAAAACACTTTTCACTGAACAAATTGAAACCCTCGACCTCCTCCACATAAGTCCAGTATCTTACCCACTCTGCTACGAGCGCTGCCGACTAGAGAAACTCGGTTTCTTGTACTTATCGTGTGGTTCGTAACTATAATATTCCATTTTTATATGCATTCACTGATACTACATTTAATTCATGATAAATTATGTATTTGTGTTTTAAAAAAAAAAAAAAAATTTAATTAGCATGAATATGGTTATGTAGATTAAACATAATAAGGCGCGTTATTACGCATTAAATATTTGTATTTTATGCATTTGATGCA
>NW_019379750.1:72057-107732 GCF_000648655.2 Copidosoma floridanum | reverse complement strand
TTTTTTTTTTTGTTGAAGTACCTTATTGTATTGTATTGGTACTGCTTGTTTATTGATGAATAAATTCAAAATAAAGGTTTTCATAAATCGAGTTTATCTATATTTCCCTGAGCGCGCGGTGGCTCGGTCGGCTAGGTCGTGGATTGACACGCAGGCGACCGTGATTCGATTCCCGGCCAGTGCGACTTTTTCGGGCAAGTACGTCTGTGATTGTTCACATGTGCTTTTTCACCACGCAATGATCCTCGAGGAGGGTTTAGGCGAGCTTCTCGCAGCAAAAATTGCCTAATTTCCCTTTACCCCCTCCCAATAATGGGAGGCCTCCCATCCCTTTCCTTGTCCCTTTCCCAAGTGCTAAGTGCCCACAGTAGTGCCCTTATTAAAAGGAGCCGGACGTAGAGCACTATAATATGTAAAAAAAAAAAAAAATCTATATTTCCCTGATCCTACTAACCTTGAAGGGGGTAAAAGCGGTACCAGCCTCACTAAAGGATTTAAATTAAAAAAGAGTGTTTTTTTATCCTTATTTTTGATAAATCATATGAGCTAATACATATCGTTCAGCAGAAGGTTACTAATAGGCGAGAAAAAAGCGTTAATACTTTTAAACTGGAGTTAAGCCCAATGTTTTATTTCTTGTCTGCTGTGTATACAATATATACCAATAGCGTTTTGTCCGAACTTTCAATTGAAGTATTTCTCAAACCGCGGTGGCAAGATTTCTTAAATGTGGTTATGTTATTTGAATTATTATTTACAATAAGATTCTAGTTTCTTAAAAGATTTGTAAAAATATTTTCCAAGTTATTGGTGAAAATGTAAATTTTCTGACGACGTTCTCTTAAAAACCTGTGTTTGGGATACTAACTTTCCATTTTTTTTTTAAATTGTGGTGCTATGATTCCTGAAATTTTAATATATTGTTAACACAATGAGAACATTCACATCCTTATTTTTTTAAGGCTATCATAAGAAATTTCTTTTTCGCTCTAACCGGCGCATTGTTATGGACTCACTTACTGCTGCATTCTGACGTTTTAGTGTGCTGGAAATAAAATAAGTAATTTTACGATGACCTTACGGACTGTTTGTATTATAATCTCTTGGGGCGTTGCACAGTGGGCAAAAACGTATTTTTTTTCTATCAATAAGGTTAGGGCTGCTGTATGCATACAAATGCATAAAAATACATTTGTAGCAATTTTTAGGGTGCATGTGAAGAATACATCGTTAAAAGTAGAAAAAATTTACAACACTAAATATAATATGGCAGTCTATACAATGGAAATTTGTCTTAAACTAATCATGTGCGAAATCTGATAACTTGAGTTTTTATATTTGTAATTTTAATGTATTTTAAAAGCTAGGACCATAAAAAAAAGTTTGTTTTATCAATCGCTTGAATTACTTATATAAACGAAGAACCATTTTAATGTTGTATTTTAGGGAACTAAGCTAGCTGAGTATAACAGTTGTGGAATGTACTATATATTCAACGAGCTATACTTATACTACAGTTGTATAAAATTTCTTATATTATCTGTGAAAAACTTTGATACCTTTTACTATGCTAAGTTTATTAGAAAGTCTACGTTAAAATCATACTCTGTAATAGTTATACTATAAAAAATAATGGTTTTATTATAGTAATATTCAAAATATTTTTTAAATGCATTTCTAGATTTTCCATCACGTTTTGAGTACGACGAAATAGGCAAGCGGGACACTCCTTAGAAGTGGTTGAGAAATATCAGTACTTAAAAATAAGAGTCCTATTGGCAAATTTGTGTGGTTTCTTAAAGTTACGAGGCTGATAAATACGAACCTGATGTTTTTTTTTTTTTTTTTTGATAAAGTGGCACGTCTATTCTAAAATGCACATAAAGAGACAACGCACAGCAAGATCTTTTCATGCTATTTGATATTTTACTAGCGTATTACTTGGGGAGTATTTTAAATATCTTTTCAAAATTTGATCCACTTATTCTTTGAGATATATACTTAAAATTAAACCCGATCTAAATTCCAGGAATACTTATTAATTACATGGCAGATTATTAAATTTTTAGGGTTCGTTTTTACGAGTGCTGACATCTGTTCAAAAAAGTTAAGTGTCAAAGCCTTAAAGTTGTCATAAATAATAACTAAATACTGAAATATTATACATTGAGAAGTTCTGTAAGATGTTAGCTTCCTACCTTTAATAAAAAAATATGCTTATTCGAAGTTTAGTGTTGTGCACGTGCTGGTCAATTCAGCTGCATATACAAGTATTTAAAAGAGACATAATTTTTCCCTATTTGACTACACATTGCTAAAAAAAATTTTTGATTAAAAAATGTCATATTATATTTAGCATTTAAAATTTTTTCACTTTTAACGAAAGATTCGTTGCGAGCACCCTAAAAATCACCGCAAATACATTTTTAAGAATTTTTTACCGCTCTTTTTCTTACTGTACTTTGTATATTTATTTTATGTACTTTGTTCAATTTGTAGACTGTAGAGTTTGGATTTTTCTCTTGAACAAACATGATGTCTTACTATATAGCCAAAATTCTTAGTAACTTTACATAGTCAGAAGAACTTGAAAGTGGGTCCCAATTAGGATGCTGAGCTACAGAGATTTGAGAAGCAGTAATTTTCTTTATCGCATCCTTGAATTTGGGGTGAATTCGGTTCATTTTGATGTAACAAGTCGGATTAGGTAGATTCAGTTTACCCGCTACATAATGCTAGTTAGCTTTAGGGACGAGGTTTTAAATCTCGGAATAACGGTTAGCACTAAAAACCAACCATTTCGAGGGTAAATCATGAAGCCAGTGCAACACATATTTTGAGTCAGTCCATAAATGGATAAAATCGATTTTATCTCCCATCTCGACAACGTAATAATTTGTCAGCTCAGCTAATAGGTGGGCAGCGCACAATTCAAATCTAGGGATACTCATAGTCTTTATAGGTGCAACCATTGTTTCAGCTACCGGTATTGAAACGTGCACCTTATCATTTTCAATATTTCTCAGGTGCAAAACAGTGGTGTAAGCAAATTTCAAAGCGTCGAAATAACTGTGAATTTCCAATATTTTTCGTTAAGGAAAAAAGTGATTTTAACGTGGTATTTTTAACTAATAAATGCTAGCAAGATTGATAAACCAGCACAACCAGGGCTCCATATATGACTATGAAAGAGAATCATCCCAATCCAACTTTAAAATCCAAAAAGATTGTATAATAATCTTAGCAGTCATAATAAGAGGAGAAAGTGATCTGAGTGGATCGAATAACTGAGCTAGTCAAAACAATAACGATCTCTTTGTGCATATGTCGGGAAATTTCATAAGTTGAATTCTGTACTTAAAGTGTCAGAATTAGATGCCAAACTAACCTTAGTACCATGATGGAATTTTCTTTATCGGTTAGAGAGATATCCTTGGAAACAACCACTTTGGGGTCTAAATTTCGAATTAATTGGCGGTGATTAGGAAACCATTTGCAAAGTAAAAATCTTCCTTCATTTCTGCGTGATTGAACCTCATTGATCTTATTTTTAGCTTCCAACTCAGTATGAGCACTCAACAGAACGTCATCCATAAAGACTTCACGGCACAACACCTCAGCTCCCATAGGAAAATGTTTCTCTCTTTTTACAGTCAGTTGCTTAATGACTTTCGTTACAAGGAAAAGAGAACAGGTCAGCCCATATGCAACAGTCTTTAGCTTACAAATTTGGAACGGTTTCTCTTCGTCGAAGCGCCAATACATGATTTGATACCTCTGATCCGGATTCTTAACTAAAATTTGTCTAAACAACTTCTCGATATCAGTATTTACTACCTTAAAAGGAGGTCAAAGAGATTTTGCAGCAGATTCGAGCCTGAGTGAAGTACGTCGTTGATTAAAACAGTACCTTTTGATTTTGCAGAACCATTAAAAACGACACGTCACTTTATAGTGGTACTTGATTCTTGCATTACGCTGTGATGTGGCAACATCCAGTAATCATCACTAACGTTAGGATTAAACCTAGTCATTTAGTCTAAGTTGATGCACTCGTATATTACGGCAGAGTAGTCTTTCTTGAGTACTAAGCACCAAAGGGTTGTCTTTAAAAGGCAAATCATCCACGAAGCGACCGGGCTTCGTTCTTTTAGCGGTTTTTTGAAAGTGATCCTCACATTCCTGCTTCTCTGGGCTGAGTTCCTTTATTATATCAGAAAGCTTTTCTAAATTCGAGAATCTTTGTAAGGTTGCGGAAATATTCTCAAGAGCTACGCAGTTAATCGAAATAACGTCCGATAAATTAGATCTGGCAGATCTTGATAATAACCATCCAAGCTTGGTATCAGTAATAATGAGTTCATTAGGTAAATCTCGTTTAACATTACCTTTAACAATCCCTACATGAACAGTACCACCAAATAAGATATTAATTTGGTCATTGAGCATGAACTGGGAATCAGCCAATCGTAAGCCTTCAATCGTGAAAGGGCAAGAAACTAGCGACTTAATCGGAGGCCAGTATAATGGAACGTACGAAAGCACTAACGCTTCGACCTTTAGAGCAATTTTTTAAGAGAAATGAGGATTTATCTTCATTTAATATGGAGACATGGGATTGACAGATAACTATTTCTTCTGGGCTGATCAGTCGGGTATGTGCTCGTTGTTATTTTTAACCAAGTAAATCACAAAGTAATTGGGATGTTAGGAAAAATTGTAACCGTTGGTCATTCAAGGCGCGAACTAGTACTTCCTCACCGTTATAACATTTTACACGAACATGAGCTGTACAAAGGAGAACACCTGAACCTTTCCCAGATTCTGTTTTGTTAACTAGTTGAACCGAAGGAGCTTCCTTGCTCTTGGACTCCTCGCTATCTTCCGTTTCGTTCGTTTGATGAGAAGATGAAGTTTTCATTAGTTTTTTCCAGTGAAGCAGGGAATGATGTTTCTAGTTGCATTTATTGCAACGACCCTTCGAAGTACAGTCCTTGATGAAGTGCAGTCCTAAGCAATTTAGACAACGTTTATTCTTAAAAACTAGCTCTTTAAGTTTCATGACTGTTTTATCCTTGAAAACAGGGCATGATTTTAAAGAATGTGACACTTCGTAAAGTATACATTTAAGACCTTGTGAACTCAGTGTTTGAGTAATAACAGTTATATGGGCAGGGCATATATCTAATAAACTACGATCATCCATTTTCTCTTAGAGCAACGACTAATTAAAGAAAAAATTGCGAAGTTGTTCCAAGGTTGGGGGACCAGTATCATTGCCAAGGGAACGTTTCCAATCGCGTTTTGTGACCACATCAAACTGATTATTTGTGAGCGCAATGAATAAATCAGCGTCTCTAATGTTACGTTTGATTGTGACAAGAGACTTGAAGGGAGCCATCATCTTAGTTTAAATTCTATTAAGTTTGCTGAGTGAATCAAACCGCATTGCTTAGCACTTTAGGATAGTATTAGTGTGATTGGCAATGAATCGTCTTTTGCTTCCGTAATTCTTACAAAGGTTATCCCACGCAATCTCGTAATTTTTCGTGATTATAGGCAGGCTATTTATTAATTTAGCTTGTTCATATTATAAATAGGTCTCAAGATGGTGAAACTGGATAATCGAAGTAATATCATTATGTCTTTTAATTAGTGAACAAAATAAGTAATGAAACGGTTCCCACTCTTGCAGCTCACCAGAAAATATTGGAATTTCAATGTGAGGAAGTTTAGAAAAAGCGCTAACCATATTGTCCTGATTTCCAGTCTGGTTAAAATCTATGTATCAAGATTAACAGGAACGTCAAGTTGATGTAAGAAATCATTAAACGCGCTTTTTTAGTTAAAATAATCGTTACAAACGGTTTCAAAAACATCTTTTACGACATAATTGTCTTTAATGTCATATTCTAGCGTAGTTGATATTTTTTTAAAGATTTTGTCTACTTCTTGGTAATGTTTGTTTAAGCGGTCCAAGTGTGCATGAGCTAAGCCCTTGGTCATCTCGTCCCTATCAACCTTTTCGAAGTTTAAAAAGGCTTTAGTTATAAGACCATAAAGAGCTGCTTGACCTTTGGTAAGGGCGTCCATCGTGCTCATGAGGGAGGATACTAGGTAACGACGCAATATCTATTTAACTAGGAGAAATGACGAAGAATTAGGATCTATTTTTTGGTGACTATCGACTGTTCAATAAAAAAGATTGAAATTTTTTCCCTTAAGTTTTAAAACAAGAGCCTTAAAATTTAAAGTAAGCGTTTCATAAGTCCTTGGAATTTCTATAATTAATTTAAAAAATTATTCAAAAAATTAACTTACAAAGTAAGAGTCAAAGCTTAAAAATTTATAATTCCTACAAAGTCTAAATTATAATTAAAAAAAAAAAATATTGATGCTTCTTAAGTATTACAGGAAAAGAATTTTCGTTTATAAATTTCTCTTCTTACTTAAACATTTAATAATATTTAGTAAGGTATCAAAAAGTTCCACATTGGTGTCGTAACTTTTATAAACCTTATTAATTTTCGATTCTGAATAATAATAATATTTATCAACTAATTCACTACAAATCTAAGTACTTTGGTAATAACCGTTAAGCAGCTTCGAGTGGCAATATTTAATAAAATTATTCGTCAAAGGATTAAAAACTTGAGGGTTGACTAGTAATTAAAAATATACCGATTGAAATGAATTAATAATAACCCTTGCGGCGTAGTGAGTTTCCATAGGTAATCTTTCTAGCGACAATTATAATTTTCAATCGTTACAATCAACCTTTTAAACATTCGAACCTGGTCCCGATAGATTTGATCCAGAACAAAATTCTCTTTTTTCTTTTGTTTCGAGTTGACATAAACGTCAAAGGAAATTTTTAAGTAATTTTAATAACAAAGAATAATTTTGTAAAGCAAAGATTTAATATCTTTGACCGAGTAAAGCTCGAACGGGTTATCATTTATTATTAGAGAAAATCTCAAAACCGTATAACGGAAGCAAATTTCCTTGATCAGTTTGAACTTGTATGATTTAGCTGGCATAGCGCACTGCTCTGGATTCTACTTTCTAAACTAAAATCTTGTTCATTTGAAAACAAACCTCTTTGAAAAATTAACTAATTCTGTTAAATTCAACGAATTAAAAATTTAAACTTTAATAATTAAAAAAAAACTAGTAAATTAATTAAAAAGTTAATAAAATTTTTATTAAACTTTTCCCCTTTTGTTAACTCACAAAATACAAGTACAAAGTATTATAAAAAGGAAATTCACAATTTAGTCTTTCTGTTTGTAGACTCAGCTTTGACAAAGTAGATGCTCGACCTATCTAATGTGTAGTTTATGTTGTCTGCTCAAGCACTAACAAGCAGTGGTTCTTTTTTTTTGCTGGTTAACCTTCAACAACAAGATTAGCAAAGGTCGTCGCACATAACACAACGAATATAAAGTTCTGTCAACGATACACGAGTTTTGTGTTTATATTTTCTATCACGAATAATATTAATGTTATCAAGCACGTATAATGCTAGCACTTAGACTCATGACGCACGAGCAAAGTACTTGCTTTTATGATACACGTTACCAAACGCAAGCACAATTTTATTTATTTATTTCTTTTTAATAGCACTTTACTGCTGCTCACGCGAATTTAACGTTTCTAACCACAACCGCAATAGTTTATAAAGAGACGCTGTGGAGCATAACGCTCGCCATCAAGGTGTTTCTTTATCACGGTGCGCGACAAGAACAGTTAATTTAATAGCTTGCGTCTTTAAACGTATCCATAAGACTTTACTAATACGTGCTACAGCACACAGCATGATATTGTTTTCTATAGCTTTTCCTCGTGGCACACGAAAAGAGCACGTAAGTTTGTATGGTACCGTTTAACGACTATTAAGCTATTAGACACTAGTGCAATACACTACAAATTCTCCTTTTCATCGAGGCTCCTTTTTGCAGCACACAAGACGAGTGATTGTATTTATATAGCGCGTGTCTCCATACGTTACCATAAAACATGCTTATGAATCGTTGTGTTACAAACCGTGAATTTTCCTTGTTTCGGATCTTTCTCGTGGCGCACGAGGAGAACTCTTATATTAATAGTTTGCGTCACCAAGCGCGATTATGATGTTGTACGAAAAAACGTTACGACACAAAACACAAATTTCTATGGTTTGCGTCTCGAAACACGACGACAACGATTGTATAAAAAGAATCGTTACAGCACACAACGCTCTTCTGGATTCAATTTCTCTATCGCAGTACACGGGTATAGTAGTTATATAGTATAAATTGTGCACGTCTCCAAACACGACAATATCCCTTCACTAAAATAAGTTACAGCACACAACACAATTCCTTCATTTTTCTCCTTCTTTCGTGGCACACGATAGAAAAAAGTACGTGACGATGCCTACTATGACGCTCTTGCAACAGCGGTGCTTCTTTATAGTCGTTGGGCTAATACTCAAAATGGCTGTCGTGAGCCTTCTTACGTGGCTCTTGCTTTCTTTACCTCGTGCGTCCAAGCGTGGGTGCAAACAATGGCGTCTGTTGGACTTTTTTGTTGATTCTATCCTTCTCAAAATCCGGCTCGAAGGACTTTGTTCAATTTTTGGACTGTATGGTTTGGATTCTTTAGCCAGATAAATGTTAAATAGTATTAAGAAATTTCTTTAACATAAGTTTTATTTTTTGTAAAGTAAATTGCACTTTCTTATTGACTTATTGTAAATCTCATTAATTAATACACTTTTAGTTTCAGTTTTTTTTTTTTTTTTTTTGGCAGAGAAAAAGATAGAAACTTCCTTCTCTTTCTGTCATAACGCATGTTAGAAAGAGAAATTAAAATAAGAACTATTAATTTAATGGCTTTTAGCTTTATCGGTGTATTAAGTTACGGTGCTCTGGCCACGTCGTGTTCAGAGCGAAAAGAACGTCTTGCCCCTTTGTTAAACAGACGGTAACAGACTGTAGCGTGTGTACGCGGCTTTCTCGCTCCCACTTTACATTTTGTGCGTTAGTATTAGAAAATCAATCTCCTTACTCACTTTGTTCTATCTCTTCGAATTCATTTTCAAACATGCTTCAACAAATTTCTTATTTTTTCAGCCACCATACTAGATTAGCCATTTCCAATATCAGAATTTTGATAACAGATTTGTAACAGGCACCTCAAAAATCGCTGTTTACATATTTCTATACACTTTTAAACATTAGCAGTGTTCTTAGCTGCCCTATAGGATCTGCCATTCTGAACATAAACTTTTTTTAGAAAAGATTGTAACAAGCACCCTAAAAACTCTAATATACTTATTTTCAGAGACTTTTAATTTTTCTTCTCTATTACATTATTGGATCCACCATTTTAAATTTTGATGTAAAATTTTCATTAAGCAACTTAGAAAACATAAGCTTACTGGTTTTTAGAATACTGTTGGTTTGCTAGAGAACGATGTAGTCGATTAATTAAAAAATAACTATTCACTTCTAATGTTTTTGTTCCTTAATCAAAGTTGTATAAATTTGTAATGTTAGTGGTTACAAAGAAACATTTGAAAAATGTTGGTTAGTTTTTTTTCTAATTAGTATTATTTATCTTACTTTCATGAACAACGTACTATTTAAATTGCCATTACCATTTACGTAACATATAATAGGTTAATTCACAGTTTTGATTAACTGTTAACTTGCTGTGTCTTCTACGTGACAAGAGGGTACCAGAGTCCCTTGTTTCTTACAGTACCAAACACATGGGAAACCTTAAGGACGTTCGTCAAAAGACATTAGTGACGGGAAACTAGGGAGCAGCGAGGGAGGAGCTGATCAAACATGCTACAGCACAGTCAACTGTTTTGCATGGACCAGTATGCCTATATACATGCAATTAATTCTTTTTTTTTATAATGCAAAAATAATCAGTCGATCCATCTTAAAAGAGCAGTAGAAAAAAAAATGTAACTGTCCAGAAAAAAGATCCAGGTTCTGATTTCCAGTACAAGCAGGTTCTTCTTCTTGGATGTATACTTCTATGGATGAGTTATGCATGAGAATATATCAACGATTTCAGAATTCTGGATTCGAAAAGTGTGTGTATTTTTAATGGTACTCCCCCTTCGCCCCACCTCCCTTGCCGTACTAACCCATGCCGGTCCCCTCCAGCCCCCCCCTTACAACGCCACGCCACCATACCACACATTTTAAATTTCACTTTTTTTTCCTTTTCATTAATTCTATATATATAAGGCAGTCCTGATTAATAAAATTCGATTACTTCTTGTCAAGGTGTGGTTTGTAACTTATCTTTAATATCAATTTTTATCAACTGTTTATTAATTGATCTATTTTGTAGCAGTTTTTTCATGTATTTATAAATATTTATTTAATTGTTATGTATTAAAGACTTACACAATGAATAAATAACTGTTTATAGAATTTTTTAATACTTTTTCAAAATTAAAAAAAATAAAGATAATGACTTTTTTGTAATCTTCACCTACAAAAATTAATTATTACTGCAGTTAATTGTCTCACAATTTTTCCATTCGTAATTAAAATGGTTTTCTAGTTTAAGATCGTTCATCACATAGTTAGTGGATAAAAATTTAGAGATGTGAGAAGAGTGCAAATACATGCAGCAACGCTGGCAATTTTTTTTCTCATATGGATGTACTTACATACACGCTTTTACGCATACTCCACCCCTTCTTTCTTGTGAACAGCAAAAAGGAAGCAACCTGTGGATCTATTCGAAAATTGAACTGGTTTATCTAAAAGTAATCTTTCATAGAAACGAAAATAAGAAGATTTCTACAGATCATAGAAATGCAATTTTGCGTAATTCTTCCATAAGCTTACATGTTTAATTGCTATTGTTTAAGATTAAAAACATAAAAAAGCTTGTTAAAAAAGTTAACAGTTAAACGATCTGCGATTTTCGATGGATATTTCTTATGCTGTTTTGAATATACGTTTGACTTTGAAACAATATATGTCAAAAAAATCTATGTGTTATGAACGTTGTGAAGAGACATTTACTGGCGTGTAATACAATGCTATTGAAGGAAGTGGTACTAAGGGACAGATTTTCCTTAACTTGTTGGACACAAATATATTTTGGGTATTAAATATGGACTAGGAACACGTGTGAAATAGGACTTGAGCGTATGGGACACATATAAGCGTGATGTTTAAGATGTAACCAGTGTACAGGGGCGTCGTTTCTGGTACGAACGGTATGAAGTGCATCATACCTTAAGTTGGACATCTCATGAAATTTCATACCATAATTCAATATCACCAGTACTTAAAATTTGATTACCAAATAGGGCTGCCATTACGGCTGTGGACTTGGTATCGCTTGTGCTACTTCGTTTTAGGCCACTTCTATATAAGATCGTGCCAATGTGTGCGTTAGCTTATTTTAAATAGTTTATTTTTTATATGCGCTTATTTTAAATAAGCTTAAAATTTCTGAGTTTAAAAGGTGATATTGATGTGACGTGTTACTAATTTTAATTAAAATCATTAACAAAAAATTAGTGAAACGAATGATTTCGATAAAGACAAGTTCTAAAAACAAGTTCAACAGAGAAATATTTTTATTAATACAACAAAAAGAAATAATAATTTAATTGAAGGTTTAGAAGATATAGTTTTATAAAAAAAAAAAAAAAATGCTTTAGGTAAAATTATGAATGAGTACTCTCAATTTATAAGGATGTAAGTAACTATTCTAAGCTTGTCGTGTACAAATGAAATAAGTTTCCCAGCGTTACTCCATACCATAAAAAGGATAAAGTGGCACCCCTGCCAGTGTAGGCAGTAGAAAGTTCTTTTAAAATTATCGAAAGATTTAATGAAAGTGCAGTCTTGTACTGGCCAGCCTACATATTGTTTATGATGTATCATACCGTAATTTATTGTTTATAATCGTTTGTCTAATACATGTTAAAATATTCATTAAGACCCCACCCAATTAAAGTAGGTATATTCATTTTACCAATGATTGCATCACCTTTGTACACAATATCGTTTCATAGAAGGTATATTTATAATTAGTCATACAACTTCATAGAAGTATAACTATCTACTTAAGTACCCAAGCACCCACTAAACGCTGGTTATATTTTTCTGTCAGCTGCTGGTGTATACTTTTTAACAATAATAAACGTTTTATAATGTGAACGCAATAGAAAGACCGACGAAATACTGAATAGTTTGTTAGTATATATCAGTGCCCTCCGGTGAATTTGGAAATTCAAAGTGACCAGTGATCCGTTGGGGGCGAAATGTGCGAAAATAAATAAATACAAGTAAAGTGTATTTAAATTTTCTTGCGTTGATTTATTAATGCGCAACGTTTCGCTGACAATATGCATCAGCCTCATCAGGCGCAGGTTCGCGAGAATTCGTAAGTTTGGTTGACTTACTCGTCACCTGTCGTGCTATCGACTGACAAATTGATTGTTGCGCATTAATAAATCAACGCAAGAAAATTTAAATACACTTTACTTGTATTTATTCATTTTCTCACATTTCGACCCCAACGGATCACTGATCACTTTGAATTTCGAAATACTGAATAATTATCACAACATTGAATAATATTGCTAACTACTCGAATTAAGCCTAATAAGAAAAGGTTTTGTTATTTAGATTTACTTACGAAAGCTCAATTACATGATTACTTTACAACAAGTCTTACTCTTGCGTTGACTATTTCCTACCACTATTATTAAATTCTTGGAACTGTTTCTATTTCGTAGTAATATGAACCGTCCAGTAACATTTTGGTATACGAAGGACCAGCCAATTTTCGAAAACACTGATGATATGGCAGACACTCGTATCGACGTAGCTCGCATTCCAGCTGGTTCCGATACACCTCCCTGTCTTAAAATATCTCACAATACGTTTGAGACGATGGAAAAGGCAAATTGGGAATTTTTGCGGCTCTCACTGCCTATCATATGCCAGTCTACATTTATTACCGAAAATGAAAAAGCTCGACGATGGCAGGACATAAGGATGCACCAGAATCGGCTCTACCATGATCAAGCTGAGCAACATGCTCAGCCCTCTGCCCACATTGAACAGATCATGCGCTCTGGGTTTAGTATGAGTGACATCAAGGGCATGACCGGTAATAACAGTAAGATAAGATTAATATTATAAGACACAATAAGATGTTTCAATGTCTATCCAATAAAGTCATAAATTAATAATTATCTTTTCCTATTAGATTCACAAAGAAACTATGCTGACGACGGAGGAGATATGGAAGAAATAATATGCGAGTCACCGTTACCAAGAGGTCGACCACCATTGAGGCCACCCAGACGTGGCTCTATTTCGGGGTCACGTAATTTTGAAAACACAAATGAGGAGGACATAAATGACTATGTTGGAATGAATGGTGATGCTAAGGATGAAAAAAAAAAACGGGGACGCTCACCTTTCAGGTAATTAAATTGAATCTACAATGTAAACAAAGAGACTCTACAAACAAATAAGTAGATACATACAGAAATGTTAATACCCAAAATACTATTTCCAGACAATTGAAATATGAGTCCTATGCTAAGTATAAGCAGTTATTTTTTTAGTATGATGATTTATGATATCCTCCTTTGAGTCATGAATATTATGAAGATCTTCTATATGTTATAGTGGCTTAAGTAATTTTTACTGGAATCGTAAACAACCCTAATTTATTTATGATGAAAAAATACTAGGGTAAACCACTTTATTTTTTCAGAAAATCGCTACTTAAAACTCCTCAATTTATAACGCAGTCTTATGCAATTTATCACTAAAACGATTATAACTCTAAAAGTAAATGACAAACCCTTACAAATTAAAATTCTATTTGTACCTTTTTTCAAAAGAAATTGTTAGGAATTGTGAAAATTATATGTAAACCACTTATATTCATAGAAAATAAGAGGAAAGTTATTTATTGTCTTCTGCGCATGTGCAGATTAAGATAATGAGTGCTAATTACGCTATTTGTCAATATTTTATAACTTTCTAGGTCAATAAAACTCTTGATTTCGAATATCTGTTTCAGATATTCGATTATGGGGGAGGGGGGTGAATCATTGGATGCAGAGCACACACGCAAGCTTATTATACACCTATTATTACTATCACAATTAACAACAAATATATTTTATAATCCATAGAACCTTAAAGCGCCTTGTTAAGATTAAAACCCTCGCTTGTTAAGGGGGCTAAAAATTGTGAATAAAGGACCATTTTAGCGAGATATTTGTGACGGAAATAAATAAATAGTGTCCGGGAGGTCAGGAGGTCACGTGGGTAGCAGACGTACTTGTTCACGACATACATATATACCATATACCTATATATTACATCGCTATACTACACCAACACTGGTGGTCTGGTCTGGTGGTGTACCCTCGTATGCACTAGACTGGTCAAAACAATAATTAATTTTTCGTACAAAGTTAAACTGCACACATAAATATCATTTTTCCCACTTCATACGCTTTTAAAAATATCATAATGATTTTCAGACACATTTGTTTATTGAAAAACAAAACTTTATTTTTTGTTTGTCTTTGACCTCAGCAGTAGTCGTAGGAGCCCCCTTAAGGCACCAAATAGCCAAGTCACCTTAATGAAATGGCTCCGTTAACATAAATCAGCGTTAAGTAATACTTAGCTATATTCAAAAATAATTTTAATATTTACAAACTAACAATATTTAATAGAACAATAAAAACTAACTATAAGTAAGTGACAAAGTCAGTACTTAGTTGGATCATCAATTTATCCAGCAGTGCGGGAGCGGTACAAGGTAAGTTTGAGGAACAGATTGAGCCTTGACAGCTGCACTACTACTCACTTCAGATTTGCGTACGTAAACTTCAAAATATAAAAAAAAATTTTTTCTCATTAATCTGCATGTATTTCGATTTCATTCAACCCTTTTCATCCTAATCTACTGTTTTACTAAGAAATAAGTGGTTCCACTTAAAATGTACGCTTAGGGGTCCCCAATTTTTAAGTTAAGTGAAATTCAAGGCACACTTACGGGATACGGTGTTTTTTCTTTCCCATGCATCCAGAAACACGAGAAAATTAGTGAGCATGCACAAAGTAGAAGGAGACCAACTTTTCTGTAGCTTTTCCGGGAATACCGTGCAAAAGTACGAAAACATTTGATCTATACAAAAAAAGGTGAATAGTTTTGCTCACACTTTTTTTTCTATACAAGTTATATAAATTCTATAAGAAAGCTTTTATAAAAGAGCTTTTTTAAGAAGTATCTAAAATAAGCTTCTGTTCGAGCATGATTTAGTCTAAAACAATAAGAATTAAAGATAAAGTCCAGCAAAAACCGCCATTCTGCACAGTAAATTGAATGCGAGCTGTTAAAAAAGAAAAAAGTAAGTATTTTAATGAGTAAAAATTATTGTTTTATCAATTGAAATTATGATTTGAAAAGTAAAAATTATGGTTAGAACAGTAAAAATTCTTTTGCAGGAGAGTAAAATTTATGAATCGATCCTTTTAAGATTCACTGTTCCATTAGAGTGATTTTCACTGTTGAAACCGTAATCTTTACCATGAAACATGAAATTTTTTTTTTTTAGCCAGCTTGCATCCGATTAACTGTACACAATCGTAACTTTTGCTGGAATTTCTCTATCATTTTTATCATTTTTTTCTCTCAGTGTCTTAACATGCTACATATTTTTTTAACATCAATCAATATTTATGCAACATTTACATAATTTTTTCAAAGTGATGATCGTATCAAAAGTTACGGATGGTTTTTAATTGCTTCTAAAATTGTCAAGATCAAGATTCAAGAAAATATTTGTGGCAAGAGTTTTATTTTGTATAGGGACTGTCAACGAATATTCTCTATCGTTAAAAATTTTTATAAAATAAAAATTTATGGTGAGTTTGAACAATTTTAGAAAAATTTATAAAAGTGTGATTTAGTTATGCGATGTGTGAGCCAACATTAGCCGTAAATTTAAATTACATCCTTATTTTAGACTCCAACAGAACTAAAATTAAAGCTTGTTCCAAGCTTCTTAATTAAAGCTCCAATAAAGTTCAAAATGAAGATCATATAAAAAGTTACGGGTGCTTTTCAATTGCTTTTTAAATCATCAAGATCAATACATTTTTTTTTTTATTCAAACTTCAATCACCCACAACTTTTTACGCAACGAATACTTATGAGAAATATAAAGTTTTGTCAAAATTTTATTAATAACTAGGTTTATTAATAATAATTAAAAACTTTTGCTTCGTTTCACAATTTATTTCTTACTCCAACTTATTTTTTACCTTTTAAATTGGCGTAACTGCCGAAACAGCCGTCAGCCTTACTTAGAGTAAGAAATAAATTGTGAAACAAAACAAAAGTTCTTAACTATTGTTAATAAACCTAGTTGTTCATAATATTTTGATTTAAAATGTTTAACCAACGTCCAAGCGAGATCTTAGTTGATCTTATAAAATTTCATTAAAAGCTAATCAAAAATTCTGTATTGAAGCTCTGATATAGCCAATTAAAGATAAAAAGATTAAAAGCAATTTTTGCAAAAATTGACCAGAAGTGTTTTTTAATAATCCAGAGCCTAAACTTCAATCACTTGTATCTTCTAACAGAGTTGAAATTTTGGACTAAATCATTGCTCAAATAAAAACTTATTTTAAGCACTTCAAAACTCTTTTTAAAAAATTCATATAAGTAGTATAGAAAAAAAGTATGAGTAAAAAAGTTTACCTTTTTTTGTATTAATCAAATTTTTTTGTACTTTTGCGTAATTTTTAGTAAGATTCCGTCTACTTTTTGCATCTACACAAATTTTCTTGTGTTTCTGGATGCGCAAGAAATAAAAAATTGAATTCCGTATATGTGCTTTGAATTTTTTTTTTTTTTACTGGGGATTCATAGGTGTACATTAAACTGCTTGAATATAAGCTAGAAAACTATGAAAATAATGAAAATATTAATATTAAGTTAAGATTAATTGAGGACCCGGATCGAATAACTCGCCCGACGCTCGAAACGGAATTTAAGTTCGCGACCGAGGGGCTGATTTTCAAAAGTCCTTAAATCGCTTTTAAAAAAATACTAGCTTATAGACAGTAAAAAGCCGCATCTTTTTTGTGTGTATAAATTTTTTTATCTGGTTAACACTTTGCGAGAAAAAAAATGAATACCGTACTTTCTGAAAACTCAAATACAATGGATTTTAAAAACATATATCGCTGTTTCTCAGCCAATTATTATCGAAATCGTTTGAAACTTGGCATGGGATCGGGGAATACCTTAGTGTTGCTGATAATCTGATTAGAATTCGTTTTAATTGTCATGAATTATAAATATCTAATGACAACGTGGTAGTGCAATAATTTCCAAACTTGTAAACTTTAACGAAAAAAAGTATGCGGGGAAGTTTCAGCTTGACAAAACTTCCAGCGACAAAGTTGTTCCTTAAGACTCGAAGAAGTTTTCCTCAAAGTTTCAACTCGATTATTCAAGAAACAGCTGAGATACAGAACTTTTTGTAACTACGTGCACAGCTGGTAGTAACTGCGCCACGTCGGCTGTGGACCAGCTCCTGCATCAGGTTAGGTCGTCTGCTGCATACTGGTGACAGCTTTTCGCCTGCCGTCGGTCATACGTGCATTGTTTACACTTTATCCATGAGACAGGAGCTGGATGTGTCGATTGAGCTTATAAGAGGATTGCTATTCACTATCTAGAAACGTTTAGATTATTATACAAGTGAAAAATGTCGAGCAATCAGTATTCTGAAGGAAGTAGAAAAAGAAAAAGAAACGAAAGTGATTACCGTACAGTACGTCAACAGATTACTACAGTAAGTCAAATTACTGATATCACTATAAACACGATATTCATTAAAGAGTTAACAGAAAAGCTCACTTCATTCCTTGCACGTTTCCTTTTATTAAACTCCCAATCACTTTCGTTTCTTTTCCTTTTTCTACTTCCTTCAGAATACTGATTGCTTGACATTTTTCCCTTGTATAATAATCTAAGCGTTTCTAGATAGTGAATAGCAATCCTCTTATTAGCTCAATTGACACATCCAGCTTCTGTCTCATGGATAAAGTGTAAACAATGTACGTATGACCACCAGTATGCAGCTGACGACCTAACCTGATGCAGGAGCTGGTCCACAGCCGACGTGGCGCAGTTACTACCAGCTGTGCACGTAGTTACAAAAAGTTTTGTATCTCAGCTGTTTCTTGAATAATCGAGTTGAAACTTTGGGGAAAACTTCGTCGAGTCTTAAGGAACAACTTTGTCGCTGGAAGTTTTGTCAAGCTGAAACTTCCCCGCATACTTTATTTCGTTAAAGTTTACAAGTTTGGAAATTATTGCACTACCACGTTGTCATTAAATATTTATAATTCATGACAAGTAAAACAAATTCTAATCAGCTTATCAGCAACGCTAAGGTATTCCCCGATCCCATACCAAGTTTCAAACGATTTCGATAATAATTGGCTGAGAAACAGCGATATATGTTTTTAAAATCCATTGGATTTGAGTTTTCAGAAAGTACGGTATTTATTTTTTTTCTCGCAAAGTATTAACCGTATAAAAAATTTATATGAACAAAAAAAATGCTGCTTTTTACTGTCTATAAGCTAGTATTTTTTTAAAAGCGATTTAAGGACTTTTGAAAATCGGCCCCTCGGTCGCGAACTTAAATTCCGTTTCGAGCGTCGGGCGAGTTATTCGATCCGGGTCCTCAATTGCCATAGTTTTTAAAATTAATGGAAAAATTATAGCATATTTGCAAGCTTATGACAAATATGTATATATTTCTCGTTGTTTGCCCAACAATAACCTTAAAAATTATTTTAAAATGATTTCGAACCCTTCATGCATGACAAACGTACAGGGAAGACATAAATATACAGCCATAATGCGCGAAAAAGAGTACATATTGAATTTAAATGTGCTTACGAACCTTGTATTTTACAGTATACATGTCATTTCTAGATACATACAAGAACTTCTTATCGGGAAACTCCGAGTTCCAAACGCTGTTTTTTAATATTTTTTTTATAAAAAATCGTCTTTCATGTCCTGAATTCGCAAAGTAAGACTTATTCTGTAGTGTAGTTTCATAGTAGTATAGTATTTTCCATGATTTTTTGTCAAAGTTAATCTTAAAATGAATTTTTATGCAACTTAAATTGGCTTGTGCTAGGAAAATAGTATATTTGAATAATTTGCTTGGAAAAGAAAATAATAGTTTGCATTACGATGATGACAGTGAAGATGATAACTGACTACCACACAATGCTTTAGAAGTGATGCCAGAAACAGACACCGATACTGGCACTGAAGCGTATCGAATTCAAAAGTAACAGGCTTTTGTTATCTTTGTTATAGACGAACAATCTTAAGACGTAGAAAAACTAGAAAGAGTTGGGTGAAGTATTCAAAATCCCGTATGCCATAAACATTTGTCAACAAAAAACTTAAGCTTCGACTGCGTTCAATAAATAAAAATTATTTATTTCTCACACAAATTCCAAATAAATCATTGATATTCTACTCAAAAACTAAAAAACTCATTTTCCATACCATTTTGCATTACATAATAATCGTATAAATTATTTACAACACTCATTTTTCAATAAATAAGTCTCTTTTTTTCTAGTGGGCATCTGGATGCTCAGCTGCCTCCTAGGACTACTTTTTCTTAATATCTGGATTTTTATAAAACAAAAAATATTTTTACATATTTAAAATAGCCAATAGCTTATTAAAAGGCCAAATCGTGGAGATTTGAAGTCTCAAACCTTGAACAATTTTTTTCAAAGAGTAATTGGTAAAAAAATGAGCTGGTGGGTACCCAGGTACCCAGTTGCTTTCATGAAAGTCAATGATAATGTATTTATAACAACTGACATAATTTCTTTGGGCATTAAGTATACTTCCAAGCTAAAGAATACCTATTTGATGATGCATTAATAAAAAAATTTTTATTTTTCCACACATGCCTGTAGTTTGTAAGTAAATATTACGGCTTTCCTCAGATATCCATTTACTTCGTAAAGTACTTTTAAGTCAGCACATTAAAATTCAATATCTATTATGCTCACTTATACATTATACGCATTTCATACGAGAAATTTACTTTTTATTATGAAACCATGACAAAAGCATTTTTTGCTACTAACATGATACTTGGGACTAAGAAAACAAATTATAGTTATTAAAGATACCTCACTGTCAAAATGAACGCTTGTAAAATATCATAGTTCATGAGGACCCAAAAAGGCTTACAAGACTGTATTCTTGTCAGTTATCGATTTTTTTTTTCATGCAGGTGGCATAGCTTCAAATCGCTGCACGAAGAAAATAACGTATGTTGCGGAAGTCTACTACTCAATCGTATACTTCTGGAGAAAGCATAGAATCATATACATTTACAGAGTGACAAGGTGGAAAAAGTTTTAGAAGTCAGTAGACAGAGAAACAGTGGTATAAAGGCGTAAGGTTACTCTGGTTGGTTCTACTATACTTGAAACCCGCAATTATAAACAAAGCCATTGTGTTCATATGTCAGAACTCATGTTACACAATATGTGTAAATATATCTTCCTACATTATATAGTTGTTTTCACATTACCCACAAGATATGCTTTCCCACCCTGACCCCCCTTCTCCACGCTGCCCTACTCTTCCCGTCCTTTTCCTACAATTTACGTTATTTTTCTTAGTTATTTTTACCTTAATTTGACTGTTAGAGACTTCTCCACGCTACCCTCCCCCTTTTCCACCCCTTCCCCACGCTTCGTTACCCATTCCCCCTGCCGCAATTTTTTCTTAACCCCTTCTCTACCTTATACATTACATATTTATCTGAAATAACAAATTTGTATAACACTGTTACGTGGGATCCTCGGTGCAGGAATACATAGAAGCGTGACTTGTTGTTACTTATGCTTTATTAGAATTCCTTATATTTGAGGAAAGTTGTGCGTGTCTTCTCGTCTCGCAGAATTCCGTCCTCACCCTCTCGCGTCTCTAGCTGATCTCCCCCGTCCGTTCTCTCTCCCTTTTCTATAACCTCTCTTCTCTATTCCCCTACCTTTCAGGCCCAAGCCAGCAGAGGCGCACGCATGCATAGCTATATGCTATCGTACGTAACAACACGTTGTAAATTTTATTTCATTTAAGAATAATATTCTAAAATAATAATATTAAACATCCTTTTTAACAATCTTATGAGGAGATAAAACAGTACATGAACTAAGAAGTTCTTGAATAATAGATGTATATTAAGGTTTCAAAACAGTTCATTGTTCTCATTTAAAAGCATTTATCAAATTGACAGAGTATATTGTTTAATAATAATTTATTTAATTTTGTGTAAGTTTAAATGTCTTCGTAGAGCATCTGTTCTTAAAAATTTGCTTTTATATTGTCGACAAAAATTTTTGTTCATGACTTTTTGGGCGCTTCGTGGTGTTTTTTTTTAAGTGATAAGCTCTTTTGTAATTATTGTTGCAGGTGTCACATGAATGGATTTCCTTAAATTGGTGATGGTTCAATTGTTTTGTTGAAATTAAATTTATGTTTGCTTACTTTTACGCAATAGTGACATTGACAAGCTTCTTTTTATGAGCTTTTACATGATCGGTTACTAAAAAGTAATCTTTAAATCTTATAATGCAATAATTACGTTTAAAATCTTGATTTTTAAAACTAAAATAGCTCTAGATACTTTAATGCTATGATGTGTTATGTATTAGATATTTTAATGTCAATGATATTTTTTTACATTCATTAATGTTAGATACAATGGTGTGATAATGACGTCAAAATTCATCACTTATATTTTGACATAATAAAAATTCCTGACAGACAATATTTTTTATATTTTATTCATATTTAGAATCATTTTGAATGTAAATGTTTTTTGGATTTGTGAACTAGGGAAATGCTACCCATAATTGTTCATAGGAAGAAGAAGTTTTTTAAAATATAATTTTACAGATTATGTTAAAAATTTTGGCCCTGTGATTTATTTATTGTCATAGAAAAATCTAAAATCAACAGAAACTGTTTTCTATGTAAAATAAGCGGTAAAAAAGAACAATCTCTGGTATTAAAAGTGATTCTAGGTATAAATGTAATTCGGCCTTCTTATTGGCCTGTAATAATTTCAGCTTCAATATTTTAGTTAAATGACTTCGTTATACGTAAATAAGCTTCTTTACATAGCCAGCTATTGTACTTCAATTTCCTATCAACATGACAACTGAATTAATTTTTAATTTTATCTTATGAAGTAGTAAGCCTTTATAAATTGCATTAAATATATCAACATTAAAATTCAAACTTATGTTTTCATAAGATTCGTCTGTTCCTTTTTTTTTTGCTGTTGCATAATCAAAACTGTAGAAAAACAAAGTAGCTTCTTTTATATTGTTCAGAATTTCGTTGCTCAATTATAATTTCAGTAAGAATATTGACTTGTATGCACTATTTTTTCTTTCAGAGCTCTATAACCTAACCTCAAGTGGTAGAAATTAAAATTTGTAGAAATAATTAGACTGTTTAATAATATAAAATTTAGAAACATTGTTATTAATAATTAAAATTACAGAAACATATTTGGCTTAAAATCTGTAGGCAGAAACAATTATTCAGTATACTGTAGGTCATGTTACTTGAATAAATCGAAGATTTCGTAAAAATAACAACTTGAAAGCAAATATATAAATTAAAAATAATACAGCACTGTTTTCACTGATTTAACTAATCTTAATAAATCATGGTTACCATTATTCTATTCCAGGGCCCCTAATCTAACTTTCAATACTCTAAAATAAGATTTAACGATGATAGTACGATCGTTACTTTATTTTAAATAACAGAAAAAATTTTAACGTTAATTAGAATTAAACTCCACTAATTTAATTAAAGATTGGTGTATAAAAGATTTTTTTTAATATGTTGAAGGTTATGTTACTTAAAAAAATTGAAAATTGATCAGTATAAGTACACGAATTCGGTATCGTCATTCTTAAACAAAATGAGAAATTTTTAAGGTGATTTATAATAATGATTTGTTCTTATATCTACCAACATTTTAGTGGGTACACTCATAACTTAATCTAAAATGCGAAGAAGTAAGATTTTTGGACGGTTTAACTTGCAAATATTTAAATATGATTATATAAACAACTTTCAAGAATCTTAAAAAATGGTCTCGGTCACAAATGTACTCATGTGATGTACAGTAAGCGAGTGATGACTGGCAAGTGCTGCCACACACACATACATATAACACTCGCCTGGAATATGGGCACGGCATCATGGTGAGACGTGTATTAAGAATGTGTCGAACAATAAAGGCTCTTGTTCATCTTAATCCCAGTGACTTATTTATTTAGTATACAAAATATAACATGGCACAGTTGGTAGAACTCGCTGAAGAATCAAGTGTTGAGCATTCCGGACAGCTGATATGAACTGATACAGCAGCTCAAAATAAACAAGTTGATTAGCAGCCTCACAAGGGAATCACAACAGTGGTCGGCGGAAACGAGACTCCAGCAAAGGGTACAACTGCACAGCCCCCAACGTCAACAACAATATTTAACAATAGTTAACGCACGGACAGCTTAACTTGAGGCCTCCTCTACCACTATCGTTTGAAGGTAACGTAGCAGAGAATCGGGCCAGATGGAAAAAAAAGTTCACCATTTACATATTAGCCATAGAAAGCACAAAGACGGCAGAAGCGGTACAGGTCGTTATCTTGTTACACATACTGGGAGAAGAAGCACAAGAAAAATTTGACATCTTTAATCTTTCCCAAGAAGATGCTAGCAAATTCGAAACAGCGATGAAGTCTTTTGAAGACTATCGTGTGCTAAGAAAGAATAAAAGCGTGAGCAGACACAAAGTTATTTAAAAAAAAACAAGGTCAAAATGAATCCTTTAAGGATTTTCTAACGGATTTAAAAAAAGTTAAGCGCCAATTGTTCATTTGGTACGCTCTGTGACAGTTTAATAAGAGACAGAATAATCAGCGAGATCACAAATATCAGCCTCAAGGATTGCCTGCTGAGAGAAAAAGAGTTATCCTTAGAACAATGCACCAAGCTCTGCAGAGCGGCCAAATTGGCAACGCAACAAATTGAATTGCTCAAGGAGCCATGCAATGTAAATGCCATTATCTCAAAAAGAAAAGTAATAAAAACCGAGCACGGGGACCATAGCAGTCATCAAGGTCAACAGAGCAAGAGAGAGCAGAGCAGCAACAACAACAGAAAAAGCAACAGTAGCTAGCAGGCATGGGGATTCACAGCAGAGAGCTAACATGCAGTAGGTGCGGATATACACACGTGCCAAGAAGCTGTCCAGCTTTTAACAAGAAGTGCAATGCCTGTGGAAAAATAAATTATTTTGCGAAAGTGTGTAGAGGTCAGAAAAACCTAGACGAAATCGTCACTGACAGCGAAGAAGAAGCGACAGTATAGATAGGGTGTGTAAATATTTTGGAAATAAGTTCGGACTGGCATGAAACAACAAAAATAGTAAAAACGGGTAAGGAATTAACGGTAAAGTTAAATAGTGGAGCAGGTGCAAATGTGATAAATATTTTTGATTTCAACAGGCTTGGACTCGTTGGTCTCCTGCATCCCACTCACACTGTATTTAAAACATACACAGATGTCAGCATACCCGTATTGGACAAAGCCAACATAGATTGCATGGTAAGAAATAAGAAGCACACACTTGAATTTATAGTAGTAAACCCACGCAACGCGTCTCCTGTATTTGGTCTTAAGTCTTTAGAAAAATTAAAATTAGTCTACAGAGTAAACTTAGTCAATAATTCGAACTTATGATACGACAGTGTGATTACGCAATACAAAGACGTGTTCGGAGAAATTGGTAATTTCGTCTATGATTTTTATCAGAAATCGAATTATGAGGGCAAAATATGTAAAGGAAGAAAAATTTCATTTAAGCTCAGAGAAGCGTTTGAAATAGAACTAACACATGGAAGGGCAAGGAATTATTACAAGACAAATCGAGCTTACCGAGTTTGCGCCAACATAGGCAACTTTTTACATTCGAGGAAATTTCGTCAAAATTAATCAAGTCAAAAATTTTCTCGTGATTAGATGCATCCAAGACTTTTTGGCAAGTGCCTTAAATAGGACGTAGTTCAAAGCTTACAACATTTCACTACTCGGCAGATATGGATTCTTGCGACTACCCTTAGGCATCAGTATAGCTTCACAAGTGTTTGAATAAATCTGTGATAAGATTTTTGATGATATAATTGGACTAGAGAAGTTCATTGATGCTTTTTTAATACATACTAAAAATAAAGGAGACCACAACATAATATTAACACAGGTTTTCGAGCGAGCCCATGAATGGGGAGTTAATCCACGAAAGTGCGAAGTTGCAAAACGAAGTGCTAAGTTTTTGGATCATATTTTCTCCGAAAATGGCCTCCAAATTGACATTGACAAAGTAACAGCCATAATAAATATGAAATCTTCATCGACCGTAGGAGAAGTAGAAAGATTACTAGGCATGCTGACCCACGTACCAAAATTTGTAAAAAACGAATCAATCGTCACTGCACCACTGCATGAATTGATTTAAAAGGCAGAAACCTTTGTTTGTTCCAAAGAACACAAAATGATTCTTAAAAAGATTTTTAAAAAATTTAATGCATTACCCTGTTTTACAATATTATAATACAAACAAAACTTGCACCCTAAGCGTAGACACTAGCAGCACTGGCGTAGGAGCCGTGCTCTTACAGAATAATTTACCAGTAGCTTTCGCTTGAAAAGCTTTCATGAAAACACAAAGGTGTTGAGTTCAAATAGAGAAAAAGTTATATGCGATTATATTTGGACCCAAACGGTTCCATCAGTTCACAGCAGGCAAAGCAACTCTAGTGGCAAGCGATCACAAACCACAAATTCCGATTTTGAATAAATGTCTGTCAGAAATACCTGTAAGATTACAAAAAATGGAAGTGCATTTGCAAAGGTATGACTTGCAAGTTTCTCACAAACCAGGCCAAGGTTTACTTATAGCTGATGCGCTATCGCGGATGGGTCTACAGAGCTGTAACGACGATGAAGACATCAACGCACAAATCTTGAGTATACAGCTATCAGAATGTATGTCAGACGAAATTCGTCAATCATTTGTAAATGAGATTAAAAGCGATAAACAATTGTAAATAGTCTTCAACCTCATTGGCATGAAATGGCCCAATTAAATAAAAGACGTTCCAACGTGTGCTAAAGCATTTCATACATATCACTCACAAATTTTCGAAAATGAAGGTTTATTATACAAAAATAATACCGTGATTGCACCTTCAAGTTTAAAAGAAAAAATATTAGAAAAAGTACACTATAATTATCTAGGAATAGAAAAAACAAAACTTAGAGCCAGAGAAATAACTTTTTGGCTGGGTCTAAGCAAAGAAATTAAGATTATGACTGCAAAAAGTAATAAGTGTCAGAAATTTCAAAAAGCAAACACACACGAACCTTTATTGCCAAGCAAAATATCACGTGACTGTTGGATAGAGGTGGGAGTTGACCTATTCTACTCAAATGGGATCATACATCTCATTTTAATCAATTATAACTCCAGATTTGTAGAAGTTCTTACGCTTAAAGACGAATCGTCTGAATCGGTTATAAATGCACTTAGAGCAAATTTTGTAAGGTTTGGTGTCCCAGAGATAGTCAGATTCGACAACGGTCCATAGTTCAACGCGCACACATTCCAAAGTTTTTCAGCAATAAAGAAATTTGAGCACAATATCTCCAGCCCTTACTATCTAGTAGTGGCATGGTCGAGCGGTGCGTTCAAACTGTTAAAAGAATTATAAAGAAAGCTATAGTAGACAAAAAAGATTCTCTCTTAGATCTTTTAGAATTGTGCGATACACTTATAACCTCAACGATTTTGTCTCCAAATAGAACTTTGCTTCGAAGAAATGTAAGAGGCATTTCACCAAAATTTTAAGAAAAATACAGTAAGCGCAACCACTCCAACATGAAAGAAAAACTGTTCAAACGGCATCTACAAAAAAAATACCATGACATGCGAGCGAAAACCCATCCAGTCATCAGTCCTGGAAAAAACGTTCAAATAAGACGTATCATTAACAAGCCTTTAGAACCTAGTAAAGTAATCGATTTGGGGTCAAAGAATCGATCTTTCAAAGAAAAATCTGAATCTGGAACGATCCTGACTCGTAATCGTAATCACTTGCTCAAAGACCCAGGCAATAACTTTACTCACAAATCTGTAATTATCTATAATGAATCTGATAATGCCACTGAACAAGGCTCAGAGTCCTCGGCAATTGCGTCACCCGATCACACGTCAGAAAATGCCATTGACACATTTGTGTCAGAATACACGCAAGTGCAGGCAACCTAAGCCAGCACTCCACCCAAAACATATGTAACGCTAAGCGGACGCGCAATCAAACAACCTAAGCGCTTTGGTTTTTGAGGGTACACGCTAAGTGCGGTAAAATTAAGTTATATTACTTTAAGTTAGAAGTTCTCTCTTCTCAATTGTATTTACTATACTGAAAAAAAATCAGGTGTGGGTCTCAGGACCCATGACAGATGTAAAACATTAAAGAATGTGTTATTAAACTCGGTAGCATTTGATTGTCTACGATAAAAATAGTAGTTTTCGTCAAATAAGTGCCATTGTTTTTAGGGCTATTTTGCGGCCCGAGAGACCTACGAAACAGGGCACGAGAGACGTAAGGCAGCCACGGAGAATTGTCGCGTATGTGGCGAATCCTATTTTTTTTACCGAGACCACACCTACCTCTCAAAAACGCTTGAGATAGGAAAAGTACTTATTTTTTTTACTCTAAATAATTTTCATTTCATATTTTTATATTGAAAAAACAGTTTATTTATAAATGTGTATTTTTATCAGTGAATATTATAAATTAGAAAAAAGCAAGCTATGTTTATATTTTTTTTTATTTATTAACATATAAACAACGAGAACAAGAAAGAACAAAAACACACGGCAAAGAGTATATCTATTGTTACGTCGGCGCAACATATTATTTGAGTCTAAGCTTTCGCTTAATAACTCGGGACTCGCACTGGGCGTGTAGGTGGGACGCGGGGCAAAAAGGTAGTTATATTTCTTGTCTAAGTATTAGAAAGGGGGCGAGGACGGCCGTTTTGATTAAGTTGACGCGGTTGTCGAGCAATAGTGTGATGCACTTGTTCACGGTGAGCCTCAGATTTGTCGAGAATACCCGGTGCGATGTGTCAAATAGTATCCCGTTCGCGATCTAGAGGTTACCAATACCGTCATGAGCAAAAGTAATTAGACTCTAGAGGTTACGCAAGGGGGTAAAATGGTTTAAGCTCGCAACTGGTCTAGGAGCCATCAGTACCATCTGGAGTAAATGTGATTGCCCTAGACTTAACGTATGGAATAATTCCTTTATTTAATCTCGTAGTGTGGTATTTTACCGACACCGTATTTCGAACTCTAAAAAACATATCCGCGTTGAAACTGAGAGGAAAAATAAATTGGTCACTTTAGTATTTAAACTTGACTTACTTTTATTTTCGGTATGAAACGTACGAGTGCCAAACCAGCGCGAAGTGTCCGAGATCGAAAATTTAAATCGCACTCGTGGAGGACCGTGAGATAGCAGAGGTGGACTCTAACTATCCACTCAACCGTTCGAGGGTGTAATTAAATTGTAATTGTGCCTCATTGTGCCTCCAGACTCTTTTTATAAGGAGTAACGGACCTCAACCACGTGCTGGTGGAAAAACGACGCAGGAAAGCTTGCTGCCGAAAATTTTGGGGGAAAAGACAATGCCGAAGATCTAATTGGCTGGAGTTGCTCTAGTTTAGCCACTCAAAATTGGAACTTCCGACCTCTGGCTAGCTTTCCTACATGCGTCAAGAGAGGGTAAGGTGATTCACTCATTTGCACCCTTCCCGTCTCTTTTACATCAAGATTTTACAGATTTTCCATGTTATTTAATATTAACATCAGGATGACATATTGCTAAAATTTACTTTGACTAAGGATTGTTCGTTTATTCAATCAAATTTATTGCAACAAGAGCGGTGAAAATCGCCCAATAATTTACATAGGTGTTGACTAAATAATCGTTCACTGCGTTGCTATTTTAATAACAAAGTTAGTAATAGTAATTTTTACGCATTAATAACTATCATAGTTGCTAGAGTTGCCAGATACATTAATTGAACAAGTTGATAGTCGAAAAGAGTTATTGTTAACAGCGGTCCAACCACTTATCTCTAAAGCAGCTGTAGTTGTGGTCCAAACACTTATCAGGTGTTTGTCGCGACCCATTGATTGTTAATTTAACTAAGATTGTCAGTTATTGTTAGCTACGGATGTATTTCGAAATGTTAGTAGCATGATCAATTCTTACTTTTCCTTTTGCTTACTCGTTGGAAAGGACGTTGGCACGTGGTGCCCTGGAGATTTGAAAATTCCGTTACTTATATTGGCTCGATCATACAAACTCTCTCTCGACATATCAGATTTAGGAAAAGGGGAAGGAGCTATTGTTGACTGTTGGCTCAATTTTTCTGCTTTCCTTCACATATTGAAAAGTAGCAACATTTGTCCGGATTAAAAAAATTAGGTTTTTGCGAATTTTATAAAAATTCTATAGTGTAAGAGGGTAGCTTGGCAACTTATGTATAAAAAACGAGCGAATAACTGATAACGTCGCTTTGTTAGGTTTACAGCAGTTAACATTATTACTCATATTGTGGTTGCTTATCAGCCACACATTAACTCTATCTTAGTTTACTTGTCTTAGTTCTTATCTACTGGCACAACTGTTCCTAGCTAACCTTTTGCATCTATTAGTTCTTTCAAGTTATCTTATTATTTTATGCTTTGGGAAGTATTTCATTTGATTTCTTTTCTGGTCAGCATGGGCCAGCGTGCATGTATGTAAGACATGCATGGTCGTAGTACCTTAGCTACGAGGAATCTTGTAGGTGACTCACCTCTTTTTAGATGCACATTGGCCCCTGCGTTTAGTGTCCTAAAATTGGCATGGAAAGTTTTGAAGAAAGGGGGAAAAAATTAATGTGGATATACCGATGTTACACTATAATAGCTATCTACACATAGGTACATACATTAGTTTAATAAACGATTAGATGCATCGCTTTCTCTGTTTCTCTTTTTCTTTTTGGGTACCTGTTTACTATGAGTAGTTGCGCCCGTGTACAAATTTCGTTAGCTCTTTATTGAAGACGGGTTAAAATGGAGTTTGAATAAACACAGTTGAAAGACCCTGGGAAAACTTTGCATTGTTGTCAAGTATTCATATTTTAAAATAATTCTGTTCACAGAGAAAAATTTTGTTTTAATGATAACAATGATACTAATTCTAATAATAATGTATCATTTTTTACTCATGCGAAATATTTCAAAAAATTATGAAAAGTACTACCTGTATAAGTACAATAGAGAGAAAGGGAAAGAGAGAAAGAAAGAGATAGAGAGAGCAAGCGTAATAACTGACGATCAATGGCTCTCTATATCTCACTTACTCTCTTAAGTAGAGTCAGCCAAGTTTCACTGCGAATCAGTAAAATATTGTTTACTCATCACAATAAGTTAACGACTTTTCCCTTATAATAAGTCAATATTGACTAATTCGATTCATCTAACTTTACAACGTACTTTTACAAGTACTGCCAAAATGCCTTTTTAATTTTTTTCTAAACATGCAAGTGCTAGTCGAAACAAAATAATAAGTGCTTGTTGAAAAAAAAAATTTCCATCTACACGCTGGTATTTTTATTTTTTCTGTAAATCAAACCGTTAAAAGATATAAGCTGAACAAACTTTAGAACACAATTTTACGTAATTTTTATATTTTTAGACCACTCAACAATAATCATTACTATTTTTTTTAAATCAGCAGGCTATATATATATATATATATATATATATGTAGAACGCCCTATTATAGATCAATTCTCTAATTCAGAAGTTTCTCGGTTGGTATCTATAAGTAACAAAAACAGAGATCAGATCGGCATGCTGTCTAGCACAATCAATGAGGTCTCTGACTACCAATTTACATGATTTGGGTTCGATTCCCGGAGTCCGTAAAGTTTGAAAATCTTTTTACACACATATAATGTATAATATATGTGTGTACGTATATATGTGCTATGATGTACAATACATATATGATATTTGTTTAATATGAACTCTTCTACATAGCTGTATATAGGGATAGTGCACGTTACAAACGAGAGAGGGGTGTTAGTAAGCACATGGAAAAAGAGATAGAGAGCCAAGCCGAGCCGAGCTGAACTGAGTTAAGCTGGAGATCGTGCCATCGCACGGGTCACTTCATTGCGTCGGTTGAACCCCCAAGCGTGCCAGTAGATGTTTCAAATAAAAAAAAAAAAAAAAAAAAAAAAGGGAAATGTCGTTTATATACGCACATGATGTACAGCAAGCGAGCGAAGACTGGCAAGTGCTGCCACACACACAAACATATCACATTTGCCCGAAATACATAAGCAGCTCTGTAGGGAGATCAACGCAGCACGCCATCATGGTGAGACGTGTATTAAGAATGTGTCTAACAATAAAGGTTCTTGTTCATCTTAATCATAGTGTATTATTTATTCAATATACAAAATGTAACAGTATTTAGGTCTTTTTTTTACAGTATAATATTTTTTACTGTATTCATAACTCAATTTTTTAAATAGTGACTTACGAGGAAAAAATAAAATTATACAATTACGCTATTGTGTCATAGATTAAATATTAACAAAAAGCATTAGTAATATTTATTATAATCATTCATTACTACGCAAAACTGTTGCTCGATAAGATTTATAATCTATTTAGTCGATGGTAATTATAAAATATATTATTCTTGTTACTTTAGAAACCAAATATGAGTTTATAATAGTACTCGAATTCTAATTATCGTTATTTGCCGGATACGCTAGAAATTTTTACGTCCGATTCCTCTTAGAAATTCAGCGTCAAATCAACGTGGACTCTATGTAGATTCTACATGAATTTTATGTGGTTTAAATAACCTAATTACTAGGGTACCATATACATAGGCAACTGGTACATAGCATTTTTTGTGGCAATGCAGATTTGCAGAAAATGATAGAGAACAATAATGCCTTAGAAAAGGGGGTGGGTGCATCAATCTCTTATAGTAAGATCGTCCTTTAAATGATTTATAATACAAGTAATAACGTACATTTAGAGAATTGAAGTAATATTTATGTATGTGTGTACCCAAAGCCATTAAGAAAAATCGGATAATACGTGGCATTCGGAAAGTAGGAGACTTACTTGGTGGAAAACTTCAAATGATGCATAAAAATTTTTATCTCTTGAATACATTAATGTCTATTATCCTAACCCTAAATTTGATATGCCATGAACGTAAACACATTAGTTTTAGTATCTGAAGTAAAACTTATTAGAAATAAATAAATTATTCGCAATGAACTTAATAATCTTATAGTAACGGTGTTTAGTAACATTGACTTTTGAATAATACCTCATATGAAATACATCGATAACTCACTATGTCGAAAGTATACGAAAATGTTAGAGCAAAACTCAATATTACAAAATTTGGTTTTGTTAAAGTACGAGTACTGTTTGAGCTGGAAAATAATTCTTGGATGGCAATTGTCGTGAGTAAGATGTCAGGATCAGCGGTCAATAAATTATTATGTTGCTTAAAACTATGTATACATTTATTAACAAAATTTATTACAAATGCTCGCTGTGAGAGAAGCGTTTTTAACAGTGGCCATGAGCTGACTGACTGTAATGCAGAACAGTTGAGTTTAAATGTCTCAAGCATTTTTGGTCTATAGATTAAAATAATATAGTGAAAATAGGTAGCAGTTAAGGAAAGATAAACATAAGCCTAATACAGGCAAAAGTATTTGTTTTCGATTTTGCACGTAAAAAGATAGTAGAAATAAGAAAAGTGTTACTATTGTAAGAGAAAGAATGTTGATATAAATGTAGTGCAACAAATATAACTTTTAAACTGGACACACTGCCCACCTATTACATAAGTGACTTAAACAAAATAAAAATAGATAACTAATTTAAAAAAGAGAAAAGAAAAAGGTCTTTATCGAAGTCACTGAATAAGAAATAAGTACTAGTTAAGTTTTTGTATGTACAGGACCAGAGAGCGCCCAGCCGAAGATAGGGCATTGGGCTAGAGGTATTCCTGTCAGTCCAATTCGTAAGCCTTCTTGCAGCACTTTTGGAAATACGTCGGCTTCAAGCAACATTTCAATCTCCACAGGGTTCTTACGAAAGTCGTTGACCAACTGTAGGTCCTACAGATAGTTCCAAATGCTGGAAAGCTTGAGTGTGCCAGGTCTGTTTTTGCTGATCAACAAAAGGACCAAGGCGTCGAGCGTTAGCTTTGCGTCACTGCTATTGGCCGAAGCAAGAGTGAGGCTAGCTTTCCTGTGAACTTGCAGACCCTTGGTTCCACCGACGCCGGTGATCTTGCGAGTTGTAGCGTTGCTCGAAAGCTTGAGCTTTTTTAGCAAGCTTTTTGCGACGAATGACTGCTATGAGCCGCAGTCCAGCATATCACGTACCACGTGCGTGCAACTGTCAGGATCTCGTGTCTTGACTAAGACAGTAGGGAACAACGTAGAGTTCACTGACGAAGCAATCCAGTGACAATTGATGTGGCTTCATTGGTGAGTGCCACCAGCTAAGCAGATGCTGAAAAGTACACAGACGTTGTAGTCTCATGCAGCTCCTAGAGCCCATGCGTCAAGATTCCTGATGATAAGTGTCACTACTATAGGTCGTGATAATGAGAATTAGGACGGTCTAGCTGTTGTAGTGTCACTAAGACATCTACAGTGCCGCTGAGAAATGCCTCCAGATCTTTAGTGGAGTCTGATGCAGTTGGCATGAAAAGTAAATTTCTGGTAAATGCTGAGACCAAGCGCCACTTGTTTGTATAGCGGTCATCAAACATCTTCCATGTGGCTTCAAAGTTTGCATCGATCATTTGCGGTATACGCAGCATTTCTAATGCTTCACCTTGGACATGTACGTTCAGGTGCTGCAACTTCTCGACGTTGCTTAGCCGAGAATCACGCACAACAATAGCTCTGAACAGATCCTTGAATTCTAGTCAGTCTAAAAACTTGCCTTTAGATGTTGGCATTAAATTATGACGTTGCTTACAACTATGTACGAATTTATTTACAAATCTAATTATGAATGTTCGCTGTGAGAGAAGCGATGTCAACAGTGATCATACGCTGACTGACTGTTGCTCAAAACAGTTAAGTTTAAATGTCTCAAGCATTTTGGATCCATACATCAAAATAATAGAATAAAAATAGCTTGTGGTAAAGGAGAGCTTAACATGAGCTTCATACAGGTGAAAGTCTTAGTTTTGATTTTGCACGTGAAATAATAGAAGAGACAAGAAAAGCGTAACTATTGTAAGAGAAATAATTTTGATATAAAAGTAGCACAATAAATATAACTTGTAAACTGAATACATACTCAACAGTTGTATTTTACATGCCTTACAAAATGTATGTAGCGTTAAGGTTTAAAAAAGGATCCCACCGTTTTTGTACTTTGATTTCAGAGTTTCTTAGGGCTACTGACTCATTAAGAAAAATACTTCGTGTTTTCAGTGTATAAGGGCTTCAAAATGCCCTTTCAAAATAATTACTCAAAACCTCAAGCTTACCTAACCTTTCTGTTTTGTTGAAAGGTATTATTATTGGTGTTTAGTACCCTTTGTTTAGTACAGAATGCAATTTTTTTCTAATATTAGCATTTTTAATAACCATTAATGATAAATTAATAAATCTTAAGTCCAAAGCTTCGACAATGTTGGTTTCTATTAGGAAAAAATTAAGTCTGCCATAGTAAATTGTATGTTGTTTTATCACGATGTAAATGTAAAAATAAATTATCCATTTAACGTAATCGTGACGATGAATTAAAAATAGGAAATATTGTTTCAGAAGAATTTCTTTTTAGTTCATATAAATTGTAATAAATAAAAAAATTGTATCAATTCGTTGTGTCTCCAAGTCTCTTAACAATATTATTACCATGAGAATATGAAACAAAACATTTTTTTAAAGTTAAAATTTTAGACTCATAACTTAGTGGATTGTGACCAATTTTTTGTTTGAGTACAAGAACTGCTTGGCAAAAACAAAGGACACAAAATAACTCAGTAAACTTTACTGAGTTATTTAAATTGCCTTTTCGTGGAATGTAAGACTAAGGGAGAGAGCCACAATTTAGTTATTCAAGTAGTTTATTCATTGCTTATTATATTTGTATAATTTATATGGTTAATTTATTATAAAAAGTGTAATAAAAAGTAATCAGTATGCCATAAGCAATACTCAATAGTCTGTATGGAAAGTTGCCTAACTTTTTAATAATGTAAATTGTATGTGGTCTTTTTTTTGAAATAATGGAGAAACGTAACAAATTATTTTACAAATTTTTTTAACCTTTTATAAAGGACATTAAAAGGTTTTTTAAATAA
>NW_019379750.1:40999-67175 GCF_000648655.2 Copidosoma floridanum | reverse complement strand
TTAAAGATTGAATTTATTGATCCTTTGTTTTTTGTGGGGTGTTGGTGGTTGGAGCTTTCAGGAGGGGAAGTCCTACTGGTATATATATTTATATATACTTCTATTTATACATACTAGTAATGCTCTACCTCCCTCCATACTCCACGCACCTCTATCAATTTTTTAAAATATTGTTCAAACACTTTATTTTTCCAATAAGTCTTTTAAAATTTAAAACATATAAAAATCTGTATGAAGTAGTTCTAGAATTGAAAGAAAAGTAGTTTTAAGTTAGTAAATATTATATAAATTCTAAAAATCATTTTTTACCTGGTCGGAAAATATCCAAGAATAAATTAAATATTGTTTTACGACATTATAAAGTAAATTTTTATAATTACTTGATACAGTTAACTTTTATGAATGAACGAATCTATACTATATGATAGTACGTAAATATTATTTATACGTATACCATTGAATTTTATTAAATGTCTTTAGTTAAAAAAAAGATTTTCCAGTTACTGTTTTACGTCGAAAAATTATTTTTTTTACACTAGAACATTAAATTTAAACGTGAATACATACGTATTAAAATAAAATGTACTTAAAGTTTTTAAATACTACAAAGGTTTTGTTGCGTAGGAACTTTTTTTAAGTCATGTAAGTGTGTAGTGTGTGTGTTTGGTAAAAGCGACTTTTTCAGATCTTACATACTTCCAGATATATACATTTATAAGAAGGTAAAACTTCGTGAGCCTTCCTATAACCTTCTTTTTGTTCTTATAATTACTCTCGCTCTTTAATGCGTATAGTTTTCTGCATCTATGACTTTTGGTCATAACATACTCTGTATTTTATAATTCTTATTATTATGCATATTCTTTTTAATAAAACACCAGTGGCATTGGGCGCTTGGGTATCCAAGTATGAAGTTATACATTCATGATACTATCTGACAGGTGATACATAAATATAAAAATATCTTTTGTGGAACGATATTGTATACGAAACTTGTCCAATTATCATTGAAATCATTATATGCATATTAATTAAGTATGGTTTGGCATTGTAGCTATGTCACGATGTGCTGCTAGGCTGGTTAGTATAAGAGTACCCATTTTTATTGACTCTTTTGATTATTATTTTAAAACACTTGCCTTACCTGATAACATATCTTAATACGCGGTCGCATCTGTCTCATACTTTGACGCACTTATTGTTACACCTAGTCGCATATAGGATACCCACAATAGATACCTCAAAAAAGGCTTAAAAAATATTGGAAAACCATTTTGAATGATATGTATTTATTTGATTTTATATTCGATGTAGTGGATGACTAAAATTTTGTGAAATGAAATATGATACAAACTAAATAATAATGCGTATGTAATAAGTTATTTTTAACTGAATTAAGATGTATAAAAGTAGATTACGTTATCACTGCATGGCTTTTAACCTCGTTATAAGATTTATTTGCATAATGTTCAGAAAACGACAGAATAGGCTTGTGATAAGAAAGTAAAAAATATAAGCCTTTGGTTTACTTCGAGAATTATTAACATCCTATAGTACCAGTTAATCGTTTATATGATAGTATTGTGCGCCAGTAAATGTAGCTTACAAGTTGCTTCTCGCACGAATAAAAAAGTTTCGTTCAAACAGGATGTCATGAAAATGTAATAATTTATGTTACAAATGAAGTAAAGATTATCATAAGTTTTCGAAGAATGATGATTAATTATTTAAAAAGCCCAAAGATCAAATAAATTACATAAATACGCATTTTCCTATTTACCCTAGCAGCGATAAAGTATAAACATCCTTATTTTTTATCAGAGTCTGATCAGTTTTCATGAGTAGGTCATCCGATGTAAGTATAAAGCCTACTGTGCAACTTCAAATTACTATACGCTTAGCAATATTAGTTTACAGCTTTTTTGCCCATTTGTGTATTTACATACTAGTTAGGTTCTACCACCTTCACGCTCTACGCGTCAACCTCCCACTACTTTATCCTAAAAGGAGAGTCTTTCAATGAAGTATAATAGAAACACGTAAAATTATAATTTTATGTTTTTCAAGCCAACGATTTCAGATTGGTGACCTGAAGCAAATGTGTAGCAGAAGTACATTTTTCATTTTATCTCGCCAATCCTAATTCAATACACCTAATTACATATATATAAAGAGTCTGAATTAAACTAAAATCTATTTGCCAGACCGGCAAAAATACATATTTTTTGTCATTTAGAAATTCTAGTAGGCAAATTTTACGTAAAAAGTAGCGCGGTTGCCGAGTCTTTATCTGCTTTCTCAAAGTTACCTCGTGGCGCTTTCATGTGACTTGAAGTATTTTTAGTGTTTAAAGTTATCTTTAGAATACAAACTTTTTTCCGATTCTTTTACCAGTGATAATTTAAGCTTGAATGCTTTATTCTAAAGAATATGTTATCTTGTGTCATTATATAGGCTGTCAGCAACTCTTTCGTTTCTAATCAGCATTATGATTACTCCAATTTTTAAATTTACCTTATGAGATGGCAAACCTTTACAAATATTGTTAAGAACTTTAACAGGAAAATTTATGTAAACTTCCTCTTCAGACTTATAAACTACTTTATAAGGTGCATGATCTATGCTATAGTAAGTTTTTTTTTTTTTGGTAAATAATATAAAATTTTATTGTTTAAAAGTTGCGTGTGTCTATTTTGGAAAGTGAGAATAGCATTATGTATTAGACAATTTTTGTTTTTAAAGAAAAGTGTCAATTAAATATCATCAATCTTCTATGTTACATAAGTTTTAAATGATTTTATTTTTTCTTCTCTAATTTCCAACAATAATTAAGAAAATTTTGGTTATAATTAATTATTAAGAAAATGTAATTTTATCTGGACTTAATTTATCGTAGATATAGTTAAACATTTTTATAAAAAATGCAACCTCCTGAGAATTATTATCTTCCTCCAAACAAATGTTTATAGAAATCGGTGAACTACACGATTCACAAGATTTGTCTTCTAATCAAAAAAGTTGATTTCTGCATGAAAGAGCACGATTACATTATCAATATTATCAACTTATGTATTATCCAAAATTAAAAACCAAGCGACAAATTTCGTGAATTGATAAGGTAATATAACAGTACTAGGTTGTTGAAATATATCATCAATTTGTGAATTATGATTGATTAATCACACAGCTTAAGAATTTCATTAAAGATTGAATTTATTGATCCTTTGTTTTTTGTGGGGTGTTGGTGGTTGGAGCTTTCAGGAGGGGAAGTCCTACTGGTATATATATTTATATATACTTCTATTTATACATACTAGTANTGATTGTTTTTACGAAGTTTTAATTTTTTTCTATTGTTTTTAAGTAGTTTATCGATTTTTTTATCTTTTTTTTTACTAATGCTTTATGCGTACAAAAGTTCTTAATACATGAATAACTTTATATTTTGTTTTATTCTTTTGCAATCTTTCGTTAAGGACCAACGTGACTTTTTTAACTTAATGATACTTATTACAGATAACAGGATGAATAAGATCTTCAGAGAGGTAAGAGAAGCACATGTATGCAACAACGCTGGAAATTACTGTCGTTCAATGGATAAAGCTATACATATGATCTTATGCATACTCAACCTCCTCTTTTTTATTTTATTAAAAGAGCCACTTATAGACTCATTACAAAATTTAATAAGTTTATCTCATAGTAATGCATCATACAAAAAAAACTAAAAAATTTCCACGGATCATTTTGTTATACATGCAACCTTATGTGATTCTTTCGTAAGTTTATGTTTTTAATTGAGATTTTTAAAAATTAAACTTATAAAATATGGTACAGCTTAATTATCTGCAACTTTTTGTGGTTTTTTTTATGCTCTAACGAATATAAGTAAAATTTATGAAAAACCTTTATAGGTAATTAACGTCGTGAAGTGACATTCACTGGCATGTACTACTATTCTATTGAAGGCAAAGCGATACTACAGGTTGATTATTATCACTAAAAAGACTACATAAGTACTGGACAGAAGAGTTGTCCATTGCACATCCGTATCCACTATATTTACTTAATTACGTTGATATACAGTGTGAATAGACACTATGAATAAATTACTGTTTATATTATGCTACTTATAAATATATCCATTAAACAAATGATATAATAATACATTAAGATTTTCCACGAGAAATTTTAAATAATACAAATTAAATGCTTTTTATCTCGTGAATTAAAGTTAAAAGTTGGAGCAATCGTTATGTTAATTTGAAATTTGAGTTTATCAGATGGCTTAAGTAATTGTAGAAGACTATTTTGATAAACTATGTAAATACAACATAAAAGCAGAAATAATAACAGGAGAGAAAATAGGAAACAGGGTTTTAATATCAGAATCAATTTTAAATACAGAAAATTCTTCTTCACTGCCATCTACATTTTATCAAAAACAATTTCCTTTGGAACCCGAATTTTCCATAACAATAAGTAAGGCTCAGGCTCTAAGTTTTGATAATAATGGGATGTATTTACAAAAAATTTTTTTTCGACACGGTCAAGCATACGTTGCTTTTTCAAGAGTTTAAAATCCGAATACTATTTTTATTAAAAATGAATCAGATAACAAATTTAAAATTTAAAATAAAGTTTAAAAATAAATATTTGATTTATTAACATATTATTAATAATCCAACCTTGACTTTAAATATAAATTGCATAAATTGCATTAAATGGTTTTATTTTCTTTAATACTGATTTTTTAGTTAAAACTTTTGAAATGGTTCAATTATAAAGGTTTTTATGGCTATTTACAACAATAAAATATATATTCTGACCATTTTTTCTTAAAAACAATTATTGTTTAGGTTCTTGAATTCATCAAGAACTTTATTATGTTATAAGAGTTTTTCATACGATCGAACAATATTGTAACCTACAATGATATTTTTATTGATAAAATTACTTGGTATTGTATAGTAGCATTAACATTTAACATTGAAGTTAAGAAAATATTTTTTTTTTTCATTCTATTCAGAAGAATTGGATGTTGTTGAAATTCACATACCTTTCTTCTCCAAACATTACCAAGACCTCCCCAAACAAAAAAAACTCTTAACGGGCCACAGTATTACCCTTTGCGTAGTGTGAAAATTTATTGATTAATACATAATTAATGATAAACGATGTTGATTAAAAAAAGAAGATTATGTACTATATACTTTTCTGTCTTAACAGCAATTTAGTTGGTCAGTTTAACAAATCTTTTTGCTGATCTTCAATCCAATTTTGTAAAAATTAAGTTGCATTAAAGATTCTGAGAGATAGAAGTTTCAATTTAATAGGGTGGCTGTGAAGCGGCATGGAGCAGCGTAATGTATTGTAGGGGGGGTGGGGTCCTATAATTTCATAATAAAAGAAACGTAGATTTTTTGTATGAAACGCATATAACGAATGAGTAAGCATAAAAAATATTAGATTTTAATGTACTATCTTAAAAGTACTACACGAAATGAATTGATATTCAAGGAAAACCGCAATACTCACTTACAAAATACACGTATGTAAGAAAAAATAAAAATTTTTTTATAATGCAACATTAAATAGGTATTCTTCAGCTCAAAAATATACTTAATGCCCAATAAAATTATGTCAGTTGCTGTAGACATAATACTATTAAAATAAACGCGTGAAACAGATTATTGGTCCATAAGAGGCTGTGTATGCTGCTGTATATTCAAATTGCTGCCAAAAGTAAATAGAGAATGTAACCCTCTGTCATAAGTGTATTCTGGAAATGCTGCCACAACACTGAGCATTGTGCGTTACGGAAATTTTGGTGTATCAAGATAATTAAGTTGAGGAACATTTTTTTATGCGATCGGCAATCCGCAGCTCTTTTCTAAAGAAGTGTGATCGTGACACTACGTAAGTGAGATGTGGAATCTATCAACAGTAAGTACAGGTTGGCAGTAGTGCTGCTAGGCTATGCCATGATCTTTGTTGTGGGGGGCTGTTGGGAGTACAGACAAAATTAAGCTTAGTCGAAATAAGGGAAAAAATGACGGAATTTGATCTTATTTGTGAGGCAGTCGTAGGGGTGTTATCGTGTGGAATGCCCCAACCAAGCAATTGTATAATATAGATATATTTTTATACGAATTCCAGATAAATCTAGGCATAAATACACCTAGATCTTTATAAACATATATAAATACATTCTTAGTCGCTAACAAATAAAGTTGATTAGATGAGAAAACAAATTTTCCTATTAATGAAGCCATATAACCCTTACCTTATATTTTACTCTGAATAAGATTTTCCTATGGATTTTTTTTAAAGCTTTGAAGTGTTTTGATTTTTCAGATCAAAGCTTATTGCTTGTTCCTTGATATAGAAAAACTGCATAAACCACACAAACCATTCTACATGCAACCATGCAATAATGAAAAGGGCCTTAATCTCAAAGCTGGATGGCACTGTCCGTCTGGCTAGTATCAGTACATGGCGTACTAGACCTACTTGTTTTCAATCCACACACGTGCTTTCTCCCAAATAGTATTGCTGTTCTGCATACTACCCAGTGGCATAAAAAAAAGATGCACACACAAATGGTAATTTAAGATTTTTCTCTGATACAGCAGCCTCTCTTGATAAATACACTTGCGAGAGAACGCTTATTATTTTACGCTTACGTAAATAAACAACTCTGTATTTCCAGGTGCCTGATTTGAGTTTCACGGCAGGCTAATGGTATTGTGTACTGGTATAAATATTTCCTAATGCGTGGCATTCATCATAAAATAAAAGAACTAAGAAAAAATTGGCCATAAGCTGTTTAAAAATAATAATAATACACTTAGTCTGGCCACATGTGTGTAGCTGCAACTCTGATACACATACGTGAAAATTGACTGTAAAGCTAGAACCCTTAATTGGATCTTAAAACTTACGCATATCCTTCTCTTAAGACTCTTCCAGCAACACTTACAAAAATACCACAAGTCATAGTGCTGGTTGCCTACAACCTATTGGAGTCGCTAGAATAGATGCAACTGGGGTTGCAAGTTCCAAGAAGAGTGATGCATTTTTTTATTGAGGTAACACTCATCGATATTTATTTAATACAAGATGGAGAATAAACGAGTAGACGTACAGAGTATCAAACTCTTAAGGTGAAAATGGCATAGTTCTCCTAATACACTAAAGATAGGAATATCAAAAAACTGAGTTAATAAAGAGTACATGCTAATTGTTCTGCTCTTGGTACTGTTTCTGGCATCTGAGTAGACCAGAGCTCGCGATTTATGGGCGTAGATAGATAGTATAAGCAGTGTCTAGATACAGAACTTGATTGAACTAGATTGATTTTGGTTACATATCATGATTTAAAGTCACAAGCTTTTCCTTAAACAGAAAGTTAAACATTCTACAGCTCTAAGGATATGCCAATTCTGATCTTTTATCTAATAGTTTACTTACTCGTCTATTTTGACACAGCTAATCAAATCTCGATAAATGTTCTGCGTCTGTTTCTCGACGCCTAAAATTGCATACGTTAAAAGCATTCAAAGTTCTCCTTCCAATTCACCCTCTTACGTCTGTAGGCATGGTTAAAACTTTTGTAAACCCTAAAGGCTGTTTCTTGTTCACTTTTTTAGGTTGTAATAAATTTTTTGTAAGATAGTTCAACGTTTGATGGCCCTAAAAAACCGGTGAGTTCAGCTCTTTCTTGACTGAAGTTTTCAGCAAACGTGACTGTCTGGATACCTCAGGGTAATCTTCTCTAGCTAGCTGTTGAAGCACCAGACTGACTAGGAGGGGAACTGAAATGTCTGAAGCGTTGAAGCTAGTTGTATCTAAGGTGGGAAGATTAGTTCGTGATGCTTGCCTGTTGAAGACTGTGCCATTTGCTCAAATTTATTCCTCGTTCGGAGCTTAACTCTATGGTTTACCAAGCACAGATCTCAGAGAAGATCAGTGATGTATGGTTAAGTGCTTAGAGATAAGAGGGTAATGCAGGGTTGTTGGTAGTCAGGATAACCAGCCTTGTGACGGATAACTCCGCTTGTAATGTCTGCTCGTAAATGATTGACTTAGTTTAATAATGGCCAGAAACGGTGGTAAGAATGTATTTGTTGGCAAGGCAGTTTAACGTTAGATGGTTCTTAAAAAAACCAATTATATTGATGGGTAATTAGGAAACATACACACTTATGATGGCCCTAAATAGGGCCAATAGTGATACTTTGAGTCATTCCTCATTATTATTCTTGATGATGTAGAGCCAACTGCGTGTAGCTCGATTCTTACTCTCAAAGTTACTGCATACATCATGGAGATCATGGTAAAAAGAGATACGCCACTTGCAGAAGAATATCTCATCTTTGGATTCTTTTACGGATAACCAACCGTTTATCATTGACTGGAGAAGTAGGCCTGGAGAATCCGTTCTCTGTGGGTATGCCGTTGGGACGAGCCACTGAGCAGAAAGCTGATCAAATTTTTAGCTGATGTAGCTGTCCTAACTCCTTAGGGTTGTCTTACTTGGCTTGCTGTTGTAGCAAGATCTGTTCTTGTATCACCAGCGTTCTTACAGTAACAACTACGAAATCCTAAATTGTTAGAGCAGGTTGTGTGTGCTTGGGCTAGATATCTCTTGGTATTTTGCTTGAGACATTGGTCATTACAACGCCTTTTAATCGTGTCACTCGTTAATCTTGGCAGTTTGAAATGGAATTTGAAGTAAGTAACTTCTTTATTCGAAAGGAGTGTCGTTGGTAGCTGAGATACCCAGCTGCACGACTTACATTTTTTTTTTGGATGCACTGTCAGTGAACGACTATGCTATTTGGGAATTTTCTCAGGGATCTTATAATTGGACCCACTTACTTGTATTTTAGGTATTATCGATTTGACTTCTACACCACCTAGCGTATTCTGCTAAACGAAAGTGAAAAGCAAGCGTATTTTTCAAAACTTTGAGTTTATTTACTGCTATAGTTGTTAATTTTTTTATGAAAAAAACTGTATGAAAATTATCTAGAAAGTTTCAAAAATAAGTATGCAAAATTTGAGCAAGATCGGTTAAGTTGTTTTCATGGTTAGCGATTACAACGGTTTTTGAGAATTTGCTTCATACATTAGTAAGATGATTACTTGTTATTTAATCATTATTGCAATTGTTCAAATTCATCAAATACTGTTGTATGATTTTTTGTTATCTGAAACTATATTTTTTATGTATATAACAGGTTAAAATAATATGAAGTTCTTAGTAACCTTATTTTATCTTATAAATGCCACATAAATTTATAATTTATTATTTTATCAATTTAGTACCATAGTGCCAGGACTTCTTTCACATTCTTATAGAAAAACATTTGAACTTATCGATGTCAGAATTAAATCTACAACTTCTTTGAATCCTTGAGATAAAAATACTAGTATATTAACTTTTAATGACTTTCAAAATGTGTTCTTTTTGTAGATTTACTTGTAATCATGAGAATAAAGTACTTAAATAGCTGTATACAAAAAAAATGCCATTTATATATGATGAGTGATTTTTTGTACTATAAGTAATATGATTGTATTCACTCTTGTGCTTGTACTTCTTCTAAGTGCTGTGTAATGGATACTTTGAAAAAACTTCACTAAAATTTAGTAATTTATGAGCTCATAGAAAATATACTTCATCGTTTGTATCCTATTTAAGTGTAAATCCTTTATATGTGTATATGTTACACTATTTCATGTGTGAATAAATACAAATAAACTTATCTGATAAGAGATATTTAGGATTTTTGTATTCTGCAAAAACGTTTTATTGATAACTATTTAATTTTTATTTTAAGGTTCTTTTCACGGAAAGTTAAATCACCAGATGCTAAAGCCAAGACACCAGAACTACAGATGAGGAGTGAAATTGGAAGAATCGCAAGACCTGCCCTAATTAGTAAGACAGGGGTTGGAAGATCACCAACGGTTCGAGTTTCCACAGTATGATATATTGATATTTTTTTAATTAGAACCAATATTTATTAAAATAAATATAAATCGTTAAAAAATATGGAATTTGTGTTTTGTTCTAGATTGATCTAAAAGTTGTGCCACCCCAAATACCAGAAAGAAATGCACCAAAAACCATGTCTGTTGTCTCAGGAACTGGAGTTGAAGCGATCGGAAATGAAATTTACAATACTGAATGTCTAAAACTTATGAACGAATATTTTTATGGTGTTCGTATTTTCCCTGGACAAGACCCAACACATGTTTATGTCGGTTGGGTAACTTCTCAGTACCACTTGCACACAAAAGATTTTAATCCATTCAAGGTTCGAAGAATTTCCGTGATTATGACAGATGACTATGATCGATCAATGGAACAGTGAGTAAAATGTCGTTAGTATTAATACATTTTTGATAAAATATGGTTCTATGAGTTATAACTGTACCTACAATGCACTTAACATGAGGATTTATTTAACAGTATTCAAAGCTTGCTTAAAAAATTAGGTTTACGAAAACTTAGAAACATTTTTGAAACTAATTTCCTTGTTATTTTTGAGTTGATAATGTAAGTGTTTTTTTTTACAAAGATGTAAATTATGACTTTAATTTACAACTATATTCGTTGATTAAAAAAATTTACAGATTTTAGCCTACGTTTTAAATGAGGCATATCTCAGAAGTAGTACCCAACTTTTTTTCTTAGTACTACGACGATACATGGTTTTATAATGTGTGAAACAACAATTTCCAAAAAAATCAGAAGATCAGAAAACTTTCAATAACAAGAATATTTTTCAGAGCCCGTGTAAAGAAATTAGATGTAAAATAAAAAAATTGAAAAAATGATACAGGTAAACTATCAGGCTATGTGGTATGCAAAGGCTTTGGTGAACTGGATTGTAGCGTGCGCACTACCTTACTAAAAGCTCTAACCAAATGCTCTTATCTCTAAGGAACAAGCGATAAATTGATTACCTTTCCAATGTACGATACTCAAGAGCTAAAAGATATATTGTAAAGCAACTCTGAGTTGAGTTAGAGACAGTTTTACGATAGCTTGAGTTCCAAAAATGCTAGCTGAGAGGTGAGCTAGCTCCAAATACTGAATTGTGGCACACTTATGCCACCCTAACAATCGATCGGGTTAAGTTGATAAAGAAAACTGGTTTATGAAAAACAATAATAAATAGGAAACCACGATACAAGTTTACATTATGAGAAAGCTAACACAATGATGAGTGAAAACCAACTTTCTAAGTTTAAGTGCAATGTCTTAGCAGCTAAATTAAAAAATGCATTATTATGAAAAATAAAAGTTTATCTTTGACAAAATTTACGTAAATGAACAAATCGAATTGTAAAAAAAGAAAATAACAACGTTCTTTAATTGTTGTGTAGATGTGCCTGTATAAGTGTGTAAGTGTAAGTGCACTGCTCTCTTTCTCATTGTCGTCCCACGGTTCTGTAAGTGCGGATATTCGAAATAGGTGCTCATAGCACATGAATATCGACGTGGCACGTGGCTTTTATTCAATCATTCAAACGAGCATGTATATGAATTTGTGCAAAAATACGTTAATGTGTTGCGATGCCACAAAACTTTTTAAAACTTAAAACGAACAAAAATTTTTCAAAGATAAGCTGTGTACAGGTAGGCCAGCTCTAAACTTCCTGCCCTCTCTTTTCTGGGCAAGGGTGACTCGAAACATACTAAAGATAATACCAATAATGCTCTATTTTATCTGTCTTTATATTGGAGATAACTTTAAATTGACTTAAAATAAACTCAATTAGAGCATGACTACTGTTACGACTTGTGTATAAACGTGGTGGACTAGCCGCATCAAGATTTATTTTGTTTATTGTTAGTATTTAACCTTTATCATGATAATTTCATGTAGTCGTATGCTTGTTACTTTAATAAAAGCCTTGTACTAAACGCCTTTATGAGTAAGGTTAAACTATAGAATCACCTGTAAGAAACCAGTGTACCAAAAAAATTAATTAAAGTAAATAGTAATGATTCAAGGTAATTAATAGAGTTTGCCTATAGAGTGACAGATGGTATTCGTATAGTAAAAATAAAATCTTACGAAATGTAAAATAGTAAAGTTTATTTAAAAACTATAGTTGTAAAGCAATGTTTATACCCATTTTGTAAACTTGGCATTGATCTTTTAACTAAGTATACTAAATATCAAAGTTCACGTGATCTTGTATAAAAATTTAGAGGTTATTTCAAACAACCCCTGCCCCTCTTTACCCCTACCCACTTAGCCACCCACCATTCTTCTTTATAAGGTAGAGTCCTGTTGGTATTTTTCTATTTTTTATTATGTAAGATGTATGTTGAGCACCCCTCCATCTCCCTTAGCCCTCCCGCTTAATTTTAAAGAATTCTTCTTTGCCCCCACCACCCCTCTTAGCACCACTTTTAATAAGGGAAAATTTTATCGGTTTCTACCTCATGTTTATTGGGTTACATTTTTGTTTGCCCCCCCCCTCTCCTTCTTACACTGTTTCTCAGCCACCCTCACTGTTATATAACCCTATAACCGAATAACCGAATAGTTATTTTTTATAATTTTGAAGAGCTTCTTTTAGCCACCCTTGAACTTATTCTCTAAATGAGATAAGCTTTAACGTGAGAAATCGTGTTATTTTCTCTTTAACTACTTTTTGACCCCCTCTTCTCCCCCACTCACAGGTTTTCTTACACTTTTAAAGAAATCTGCTTCATCCTCCTCACAATTTTAAAATACACTGTCTGAGCAACGCTCCAAGATATTTTCTAGCTCTTTTTAGACACTTACCACCACTCCCTTGGAAATAATTTTATCTTTATTCAATAATTTCATATTATTTAGAAACTTAATAAACATATTTTTTTTAAAACATGTGTTATAATTTTCTGACTTATTCTTCTAATGTAACGAATTTAAATTTTTTAATATGGTTTAGTCATTTAAGTGAAATTTTTTTTTTATTGAAGATTTCATTTGTACTTAATACTCTACGTAAAAAATATATTTTTGTTTAGTAACACAGTATTATTTCGTTACTTCATTTAAGTAAACTATTTAAAATAATTATAAAAATTTGTTTTATCATAACATAAAACGATATTCATACACTAATTTTGTTGACTTCATACATTTATTTATTATTTAAATGGACTGTAAAATAGTATTACATACGACTATATCCTTTTTTTAATGTATACGTTATGTTTTTTTATCTACCTTAGATTAGTTAACATCAGAAATTTTTGTCCTAATGATATTATTTATTTTTAAATTATTATCTCGATATGTTTCAATATTAATTCTATTTTGATTTTAATAACATGGCGTAATATTGACCATGTAAAAACAGTGGTTTTCTCAAATATATTCCAACATTAATAGAACTTTAAGCTTGAGATTTATTTATAGTTGTAAGAAATGCTTAGACTAAAGAAAATTGGTTTGTGTATAACATCAAAAGTAACGATGGTGAATAAAAAAATGTTTTTTAAATTGAACTAGTATTAATATAACGTCTAAGATAATGAATTAATTTTTAATGATGTGATAATTTAATAGTTTCTTGTAAACTCATGCTTCTATCACTTTTTCTTAAAAATGGAAGAATCTGTCTAAAATCTTCTGCCAAAACAAATAGTTTATTATAAAAACGGATGTTTATACAACATGAATTACGTAGTGCTTTTTCAGTTAGTTCTAAGGCTTCTTTAAGAATTATACAAGTTTTGTCCCATAAGATCAAATCTACTCCACTTGCAGAAGAATATCTCATCTTTGGATTCTTTTACGGATAACCAACCGTTTATCATTGACTGGAGAAGTAGGCCTGGAGAATCCGTTCTCTGTGGGTATGCCGTTGGGACGAGCCACTGAGCAGAAAGCTGATCAAATTTTTAGCTGATGTAGCTGTCCTAACTCCTTAGGGTTGTCTTACTTGGCTTGCTGTTGTAGCAAGATCTGTTCTTGTATCACCAGCGTTCTTACAGTAACAACTACGAAATCCTAAATTGTTAGAGCAGGTTGTGTGTGCTTGGGCTAGATATCTCTTGGTATTTTGCTTGAGACATTGGTCATTACAACGCCTTTTAATCGTGTCACTCGTTAATCTTGGCAGTTTGAAATGGAATTTGAAGTAAGTAACTTCTTTATTCGAAAGGAGTGTCGTTGGTAGCTGAGATACCCAGCTGCACGACTTACATTTTTTTTTTGGATGCACTGTCAGTGAACGACTATGCTATTTGGGAATTTTCTCAGGGATCTTATAATTGGACCCACTTACTTGTATTTTAGGTATTATCGATTTGACTTCTACACCACCTAGCGTATTCTGCTAAACGAAAGTGAAAAGCAAGCGTATTTTTCAAAACTTTGAGTTTATTTACTGCTATAGTTGTTAATTTTTTTATGAAAAAAACTGTATGAAAATTATCTAGAAAGTTTCAAAAATAAGTATGCAAAATTTGAGCAAGATCGGTTAAGTTGTTTTCATGGTTAGCGATTACAACGGTTTTTGAGAATTTGCTTCATACATTAGTAAGATGATTACTTGTTATTTAATCATTATTGCAATTGTTCAAATTCATCAAATACTGTTGTATGATTTTTTGTTATCTGAAACTATATTTTTTATGTATATAACAGGTTAAAATAATATGAAGTTCTTAGTAACCTTATTTTATCTTATAAATGCCACATAAATTTATAATTTATTATTTTATCAATTTAGTACCATAGTGCCAGGACTTCTTTCACATTCTTATAGAAAAACATTTGAACTTATCGATGTCAGAATTAAATCTACAACTTCTTTGAATCCTTGAGATAAAAATACTAGTATATTAACTTTTAATGACTTTCAAAATGTGTTCTTTTTGTAGATTTACTTGTAATNGTCAAATTACTGATGAAACAATAATAAATATAATAAAATTTAATCTCTTGCTTTAAATTTTGTCGACTTATCTCTAAGAATTAACAAGTTTTTTAATGATGTGAAGAAATTTTTTTCCAAATAATTTTGCTTATTCTTATATTTTTTTTCTTTTAACTTGAATGAATAAATTATTTTTATTTTTACATCTTGATTAAGCCACGTATAATCAACCTTAGTAATAAAAAGGGTGTTTCAAATACAAACCTACATTATTGAAACATTGACCTTAAGAATCGTTTATTGTCATAGCGAATGGCACTACAAAACAAAGTTGCTTACGATGCAAAATAAAAAGTAATGTTAAGATGTTTCTTGTGTTTTTTTTTAAATAATTTTGGAGTAAAAACTATATTTTTAATTTTTTTTTGTAGTTAATATTTCTTTTTCTATATTAAACTGTAATAATTTCGTAAATCCTAACCGTGGTCTATTACATAGTCCATTGGATATACTTCAGTTTCTAACTAACATCACTATTGTACCAACTTTTAGGTACAGTTCCACTGATAAAAAATTTATTCTAACCGATAACGTCTCTGGCAAAATACCAGAAGACGGATTTAGTCATAGCATAACCTGCTCCAACACTTAAGAGTTATGTGGCCATACCATAATATGGCCTGGTGCCATCAAAGAACTTTTTACTCCAAATGTAACCCAGGGAAGACTGCCCTGAAGAGTATGGGCAACCACAACATTCAACTTCTTAGTGGTCATTCCAACAGCATACTTACAGAGAAGGTATCTTCCAGGCCCTTTTTCCCGACTTACTATGAACAGTTAGTTATCCGGGAAACGACCTAAAAACGAGATATTCTTTGGTCAGCAGCGTACGGTCCTTCTGTACGGTTTCCGTACACAGAGAAAAAGAGTGAAGCTACCCGCAACTGGTTCTCCATCATCAAGAATAATAATAAGAAATAGCTGCAAGTTTTACCACTGGCCTTTTTTAGGGCCAATATGAGTATTTACGTTACCTACTTAACCATCAATCTCATTGGTTCATTAAAAAGCCACTTAAGTTTAAGCTACCTTGCCAACAAATACATTTTTCCTAATATTTCTGGAAACATTATTCGTCAACTAAGAGATTGTGTAAAGCTCGCCACTATTAAACAAAGTCAGTCATTCACTGGCAGACATCACGAGCGGGGTTGTTTCTCGCAAGGCTGGGAACCCCAGTGACGATCCTATATTACCCTCTCAACTCTAAGCATTCAATCAGGAATTACTGATCCTCTCCAAGATCTGTGCTGGGTGGACCGAACAGCTATGTAGGAAGAAATAACTTTAGCCAATATAGGAGTCCCCAACGAACAAGCATCACGAACCAATCTCTTCACCTTAAATTATCAAAACAACTGAGTCTGCAAAAAGAAGGTGCTTTAGGCACCAACATTTTCGACGTTTTCCCAGGAGACGCAGGGAAAGAACACCACAACTAGCTCCAAAGCTTCGGACTTTGTAATTTTTCTTTCGATCCGTCTGGAGCTTCGATAGCAGGCTAGATAGAGAAGATCACCTTAAGATATCCAGGCAGTTGCAATCGCTGTAAATTTCAGTCAAGAAAGAGTTTACTTAAGAAGCTTACCGGTCTTTTTTAGAATAATCGGACGTTGAACTGTCTTGCCAAGAAATATATTAAAACTTAACAAAGTTGACAGAAAACAGCCTTTAGGGGGACAAAAGTCGTAAGCATGCCAATAGACGCAAGAGGGAGAATATGAAGGAAAACTTCAAATGTATACATTACATATATCTAATGAATACAATTTAAAGCGTCAAGAAACTGACGCGGAAAATTTATCGAGATTGGAACAGCAGCGTCAAAATCGACAAATAAAGAATCCATTACGTGAGAGATCAGCTTTTTGCTGTACCCTTACAGCAATCTCTTGAATCTTTAAAGATCCAAATTCAGATTTTTAAACAAGTAGAAAATATTTTTGTATTTTTGTGGCAATAAAAGATGTAGAGACTAGGCTCTAGAACTTAATTGCGTTGGTAACAAAGTTGTGAGATAAGAGAAAAAAATTTTTTTTATAAATGTTTTTTGTAAGTTTTAAATCTTAACAGCTTTCAAAAATACCCCTTTCCAAAAATTATACGAGAGAAACTGAAAATTAACATCTCATAGCAACGATTATTTTATGACATAAGTAACCCACGGTACATTTTAGCATAATTTTATTTTTTTAATTCTTACAGCTCAGTGTTTGACCAAACAAACTATATAAATTGCAAATAAATATGTTTTTAATAACAAGATTATTGTTCTGAGAAGGGTCAGGAATGGATATAAAATTTATGACTGAAAACGTTTTACATTACATGGCAACACATTAGTTTCTTCATGTCATTCAAGTTTAAGGAAATATTTTTCGTAGTCTTTTGGAAAAACAAATTTGAATTTACCTATTACAGTCTTTTTTATTACATTTTTTTTGTTTTCCCAAATTTTTAATTTATCATTGAAAATTTAGTATTCTGGAAAGTTTACAAAGATTTTGCTAAGTCATCATGCTTACTTAGCTAAAACTACGCTGTTAATAGCGTAAAATACTTTTTTGTAAAACTTTTAACATTATTTTTTTTGGAGATAAGTTTTTGTTTGTTTTCAAGGTGAACAGTTCAATTAAAAACTGTATGTTTTTACAACACATTAATAATTCTTAAGAAATATCTGCAGAAATAAGTGTATCAATTTGTTTGGGTGTAATATTTTTTAACAGGATATAAAGTTGTTGAAACGAGTGCATGAGTTAGACTACATTCTTGAAATTTAATTGTATAAACTATGCACGATGAAAAAAAAATTATTAAAAGAAAATTTTTGTATTCCAATCTCATTATGATTTTTTTGTTGTTTAAATTTTTAAAGTATCGAAATTAAAATAGTGAAAAACTTAATTTGGTTTAATCGTCAATTTTTTATACAGAATGGATTTATAACACCTATACGTCAAAGAATTAGATAACATAAAAAAGATTTTTTTTAAATTTTATACTGTTGTATTGAAAAAATGGTTATTCTAAAAAATAACCTATCAACTGATGTAATGTATAGTTGACTGCTTTTTTTACAGCTTTGAGTAGGAGGTGGATAGTGCAATTAAAAAACTAGATGGTAGAAAAAGTATACAAATGCCACATGTCTTACCTCTCGCTGTTCAAACTGGCGTGGATCTACCTCCAATATCTTTCTTTGCTGGCTTAAGTGTAACCAGTGTACTAGTATATGGTCAAGCTGGAATACTAACAGTGTTATTGCAAGTAGAAGGCTACTTAATAGTAGCTACAAGTAGGCCACAGACACAGTAAAACCAAAAAAGCCATAAAACTTCAAAAAAATCTTAATTTTTGACTGTGTAAAACTGGATTAAGCGTCTGCTTGAAGCCATATGCTGAAAAAGGTCTGAAAAAAAAGATTGATGTAAGACTATCTAATAGAGCTCTAAGAAGTTTAAATTAGTTGGACTATGCTAAAAATCGTAAAAATCTTTTTTTTTATGAGTTTTTTGTGATACCACAATAGTTAATCTCGATGATCAAGATAGTCTTGGAATTCAGTGAGTAGCGTATTAAAAACTTGGCAATAATATAAATTATTGAAATAGTCTAAGTGATCCAAAATTAGCTATCAATTAAAAACTATACTTGTGAGATTGTAAGGTACGGTATTATTATAAGAAATATCAAAGTTGTAATTCTTGCAACTACGGTCAGTTGTGCTTGAAATTTCTTTTAAGAAGTCAGCAAAATAGCATTATAGTATAAAATTACTTACTCTTTCTTAAAAGGTAATAAAAGAAACATTGACGATAAGTTTGTCTAAGACTTCTTGTGTATTAAAATCATAACATTTTACACCTATCGAGTTGCCATCAAAATACAACTACATTTTGGTTTAGTAGAACTTGTGACGATCAACTTTATTCTGAACATTAATAAAAACAACAATGAATTTCATAAGATTCATAAACTGATTGTTTTTCCAACAGACAGCTAAAAAATTCAAGGCATTAAGTCATTTTAAGTCGGCATCTTACAGTCTGACGATATAAACGTATCAATTAATATCAAACCTACTGATAATTATACCTCACGGTGTTATTACTAGTATTTAAACGATTTATTTTAGTCCCAATAAATTTATAGGCTAGCTTTTGAGTTTTACTAAAAAAGCTCTTTATGCATTAAGATTCATTAAAACCTATTCANAAAAAAAAAAAAAAAAAAAAAAAAAAAAAAAAAAAAAAAAAAAAAAAAAAAAAAAAAACGTGTTACAATTAGAAAGAGCTGATCAATAGTATCGGTTTGTGTCTTTATACATTTTTTTTTGAGCTGTGTACCATCACTTGAGAGTGAGTTTAAGTGAGCTAGTTCTATTGAAAACAACGTGCTGTGAGCGCTGGGTGGCTGGCTCTGTGTGGACATGCTCAGATGTATAAAACCTTCACCATAATCAAGATTGTATTGAAAAATAAGAACTTTACCAGTAGTTTATTATGCGCTTCATAAGACAGTCGACGATAAACGTTGTATACTCATCAGCAGAAAAGGTAACTAATACGTCAAAACATTCAATTTCTAAAAAGACTTTGATTAAAAATAAAAGACTATGGTAAAAAGTGACTTCCATCTTTTTATTATATTGCAGTGATCATAGGAGGTACTTAAAGCAGCTAGTAAACTATTACTATTGATAAATTTATTGCGGAATATGATATTTATGTGACCATCTTGCAGCTCGTTACATATTTATGGAAAACTAGTGAAAGTAGACAATGATATAGCAATTGAAAATACTGAATTATTTAATAACGCCATCTGTTACCTATTAGAAAAAAAAAACAAGTATAAGATAAGAAATGATTTTTTGCTTGGGGGTGGGCATGCTTGGTATTTAAACAACATTATTGTAGGGGTCAAGGATTTGATAAGAGGTAAATACAGATTTTTGGCTATGAACCCTAACTGTATTGGGGTGGGTATTTATTTAGAATATTTCTTTAGTATGATTCCTTCCTAGATTTTTTCCTTGTTTTACAGATCAAAGGGCCTTGAATAACGCGAAACAATGTTAGAGTTTAGGTAAAAATAAGTAGACCTGATGCTATGGGCAAGGGAGCGCAGGCCTTACCGATCATTAGTACAATGTTATATGATATCCATGATTATTTTTAGAACTCATATTATAATAAAGACCATACAGCTTAGTTAAACAGATATGATTTTCAAAATATTGTACTTTTAATTGTAATTCACTACTTCAACCAAAATATTAACCTATAGTTCGATTTTCCAAAATCACGTTGTTTAATATAGTTCATTGAATTGAGACATTAGAAGACTAATACATAACTCTGATAACATTATTTGTCATCTAACTGTGATGGGAAAAGGTTAGAGCAGTTGAAGCAATAGAAAATCAGAAGATAATAAACGACAACAAGAGTTGTAGGCAAAATTTAGAAAAAAACATATAGAAAAAATGGTGGGAGCACTTTTTTTAACAAAAAAAAAAGATAAGAAAAGCAGAGTAATAAAAAAACATTATTTTTCAAAAGAGTTATAAATATGTTGAATGAGCTGACAATTAGAGAATCAACCAGTGACGTAAAGTATAAAAACCTGTTAACTAAGGTTAAAAATGAGAAGAAATCTTAGTTGGAATAAATGATTGCCGAAACTACTTCATCCTTGTGGCGAAAATCATGGTTTTTAAAGATGACCTAGCATTTTCCCAAATTACACTTTCCAGATACTTATTTTTCTTAGTATTATTTTCGTAAAAAACTATTTATATAAACACCCATGCACCTTAAAAATTATTCCACTTAACAATTATTCTATTAAANGAAAGTACTAGAGAAAACTTCTGCAGGGATCACTTTTCAATGCTTTACTACAACAAGAAGATCTAATTCTATCGATACGTTACCTAAGATTGGTAAGGTAGTGATGCCACTCCTTTAAATGCCCGCGGAAAATATATCTTGAGATTGCAACTGACTAAGAATATTTCATAAACATAAGAAACTTATTTTTCTTACCATAGGCATGAAGTAAAACTGCTGCATGGCTCACTCAGACTATTCTTTGCTCCCTTGCAATCACTTAAGACCCACGGAAAGAAAGGGATTTACTGGGTGCAAAGTGTGCCTACAGGCACAAAATTGCACTTTGCGCCCTCAGTAAAAAAATTAATATGCATGACTCAGGCACAACCATACAACAACTTCGTGAATTACCATTACTGTTGTGAGAAAGTAAGAAAATATATAATTAAAAGATAAACTATAGTAACAAAAATAATTGTCACAACGTAAATAGTAAATAAGAAGTGGTTATGACTTACTGTATGTGTTTACCTATAATTACTAGTTAAATATTGAATTACAAAAAAATTACTAATAAGCAGTGTAAACTAGCAAGCACTCAACGTATTTGTTCGGAAAAAATTCTCTGGTGAAAAATTTGCATTTGTTTTATCTATAAGGTATCTTATAAATTACAAGTGAGCAAAGTTGAAAGTGTAAAAATACATTAAAACTAAAGAGTTAAGTCTCCTATAACATTTTTTTTGTATCTAATTTTGTAGTATGAGTAGAAGTATAAATTTGGTGATAACATATTAAATGTTATCGAGATTAAATGGCTTTCTACAAGAGACCGCGTTAAACATAAATTCTTAAGTGATTCGTTTTGAAATAATTTCCTGGTAACGTAGTTTGAAATTTTGTAAGATGACACTTAATATTCAATATAAATTATATATTAATAATACATTAATTAGATATAATTTATACTGAAAATATGTTGGTTTCATAATAAGCTACCTTAAAAAAAAATAAAGAAAATAAAATAAAAATCGCATCAAAAGACAATAGAACTATCAAATGAAGTAACTTACAATCGAACAAATTGCACGTTTTATAAATTTTTTATTTTGCTCCTATAACGTAGAATTCTATAGACTTCGAACGCTCACGAAATAACTACTAAAAATTTAGATTTAGCCGTTTACTATATCAAGAAACGAAAGAAGAGCACATTGTTTGTAACAGTGCGAAGCCTTGAACCTTTCCTCCTGACCTTAGCTCCGCGTTCTGCCCAGCTCTTCCTTTTTTGTCGAAGCTTTCGCTCTCTATAAGCCTTGTCTTCCTGATGAAAATACAAGTACACAGACACATAGTTACGCTATCGTACGAAGTGGTCACGGTGGCACAACAGTAGAATTGAGGTTCCATCAAACTTCGAGGTTAAGCAAAATTTGGCACGATTAGTACTTGGATGGGTGATGGTTGAAGTCTTGCCATTTTGCCTGTGCTGTTGATCTTTGAGAATCGATTGACTGTTTTCCTCACGCTTTGTCAACGTGATCATGGGTGTGCTTGAGTTGGTCTTGGTGTTTACATGTGCCTGTATGTATGAATATCTAGTCATAACTCAGGTTTGCACTGACGGCTAATTAACACTTTTTTGTATAAAACAAACGCCATGTCTGAGCCTTAGGGTGATGATGAATAAAAAAAAAAGCTATCGTACGTGATATGTCTGAGGGCGTGACAATGTCACCCTTAATAGCGTTATAGTTCTCTTGGTTTTGTGTACGTGTGAAAGTTGCATGATTGTGATATGTTGTTTGCATTGTTTCTGATTGTCCTACATAGAAAAAAATAAAGGAAACAATTCTTCCTCGTTACTTGCTGACATGATTTTATTGAAGTGTTTTTTTTAATGCACATACATCATTTGTTTTTGTTTACGCTCTTTATAATACAATGCAGTATGAAAAAAATAATTATTTTTGTCTAACTAACAAATAATTTTATTTATCTATTTATATATGAATTGGTATTTTTCCCGAAAAAGGCAGATTTTCAGTTGTTGGTATACAAAATTACTATGTATGCACAAGTTCTATGTTTTTGTACCTAATTGAGCTAAAAAAGTTTTATTTACTAAAGTGCTATGCTGGTCTCTATTGTTGGTAACCGTACTTTGGCTGATCTTCCCGTGGCTGATCACTCCGAACGAAGATGGTTATCGATGCAGTGCTGTAACATTTATTGCGTTTTATACACTCTTATTGTATTATTTCTGCTTCGTATACCAGCAAACATTCTTCACGAGTACAGTATTATACCCCCTCCCCACTTCAAAAGGTAACTTGGTAAGAAACGCTGTAGGGAAGGAGAAGGTGCGTAGCGTAGCTGTACTGAATTTTTGCATCCAACGTACAAGGGTTAAAAAGGTCTGCATAATACTAGTTATTTTTATTAATTCTGCGTATAAGGTAATTATATTTTCCTACCTCAGGCGTTTTTTAGAGGCTGGTGTCCTCTTTGTAGGAAAAATAGCATTCGCCACGTAAGTGCTATCGCTCTGGGGCTACCTTACGTTCCTTGGGCCCTGCTTCACAGATCCCTCGGGCCGGAAAATGGCACTTATCCGACGAGAACTACGATTTTTTCTTATTCTACACATATTTTCTTACCATGGGCCAAAGTGCAAGTGTCGCTTTGCGCCCTTGGGTCACACTTTGCACCCTTGTAATCACTTTGAGCCAGTGCCAGATTGGTAAGCGGAGAGGCCCTAGGCAAATTTTTGGTGGGGGCCTATGTAAGGGGAGCAATTTTCAAACTATTTTATTACATACTACTATATTTTAAAAATTAACAAATATTTATTTAAATTGATAAACAAAATTGACATACATTTTTTTTACATAATGGCTATGGGGCTTTTGTAAAGCAAAATTGAAAAACTGGGAATTTTGTATTAAATATATTTTAATATTTACCTTAAGATTCACCATATTTACATTAATTAAAAAAGTAATTTATATTTTTGTTTGAAAATTATGTTTTATTTATAATAATATCTTTCGTGATTTTCTTTCAGCGAATTCTTCTATGATATCATCATAACTAATTGTTTTTAATAAATCAGACTCAATACTCATAAATAACAGGTTATTAAGTTGATCTTGATTAATGGATGATCGTAAACGACTCTCAATCAGCTTGGGTTTTGAAAGAGATCTTTCTCCAGTGCAACTCGTTGTCATCAAAACAAGATATATTTTTAATAGAGTATACACATTAGGGAAAATGTCTATCAATTTTTTATCAGCGATTAATTTGAACAATTTAAGTTTATGACTGATTTTGTCTTTACTATTTTCGTCGGAATCATTAATAAAATCTTTAGCAAATTCTTTCAATTAAACTAGTTCATTCGCTAAGTTACTATCTAAGTCATTTTCATAGAACTCTACTAATTCCACAGTATGCTCATGGATTTTTTCAGTAGAAAGATTTTGAAGCCTTCTTAAGAAACCGAACTTGTTGTCAACATCTTTATAAGCATCAATTCTTTGATTTAATGATGCAAGTATTTGATCAATAACTGGAATGTAAGACTCAACTCTAAATTGTTCTGAACCACTTAACTGAATGCCTTCAGATCTTCCGTAATCAAGAGGACTTTTTCTTACGTTTTGTTTGCGTACTCCTGTTTGTTTTGACTCATACTCATTATTTTCAGACATTTTTTTTCCCAATTCTTCGTAATTATCGAAATTGTCTCTTGAGGATTCTATAAAAGATTTCACAGATTTTAAAAGAGCTATGGACGTGTTTAAATCTGTATGACAGCTTTGTAACTTGAGACTAGTCGCTTGAACTCGCTCCAGAATATCATTCCAAGAAAAGATATATATGCTAGTTTCTAATCTCGTAAGATATTTATACAATCCCTTCGCTTTAACGTTATCCTGTGAGAGTTCTTGTAAAATAGTCCTGTATGCATCAAAACCCTTAGAAAGCGATCGTTCTGCTTCAGCTCGAGATTCTCATCTTGTCGTACTTACTCTTTTAGAAATTAGCACTCGATCTTTACCTTTTGAACTTTTTTTTTAATTTTTCAGATAAAATATGATAGCGGTCGGAAGAGTCCGTAAAAAAAGTATAAATACTTTCCAAAATATTAAAAAATTTTGTTGCCTCTAAACAACACGTCATAGCAGCTGTACCGATTAAATTCAAAGAATGAGCAAAACAAGGTATCCACAAAGCTAATTGATTTTCACGATTTACCAACGCTTGTAAACCATTATACTGNAAAAAGTATAAATACTTCCCAAAATATTAAAAAATTTTGTTGCCTCTAAACAACACGTCATAGCAGCTGTACCGATTAAATTCAAAGAATAAGCAAAACAAGGTATCCACAAAGCTAATTGATTTTCACGATTTACCAACGCTTGTAAACCATTATACTGCCTGCTCATAACAGATGCGTTGTCGTACGACTGTCCATGACAATTTTGTAAATCTAAACTATGAGAGTTTGAGAATGTCTTGATAGCATCGAACATATTTATAGCTTTGTGGCCCTTATTTTGCAAAAATATGAGGAACCTTCCAACTGGTTCGTCGTTTTACATGTAACGAATAGTTAAACATAATTGGTCAGTATGACCTACGTCTGTTGTTGAATCAACTGAAATCGAAAAGTATTTCGATTTTTTTATACTAGTAACAATTTCTTTCATTAATTTTTTATTAATAATTTCTATCAACTCGTTACAAATCGTCAAAGACAAATAATTTACTTTTCCTTTCCCGCAGTTGGCGAACTTTTGTAAATGAGCTGATAGAAAATCGTCATATTTAGCTAGTAGTTCAATAATACCTAAAAAGTTTCCGTTATAAGGCATACCTATAACTTTACTTTCTCCTCGACAAGGAAGATTTCGCTCGGCTAAAAAAATAATTACGTCAATAACTCTTTTTAAAACTCGACGCCAATAATTTTTTTCATTTTCTATCTGTTTTTTTAAATCGTCACGTATCAAATCAAGAGAAGAAGCTCTCATTGTAAATGCATAAACTGCGTCTAAATGAGCTTGTGATTTTTCATGCTCATGTAGGCGATGGTGGGCATTTTTCCAATCACAATACCCTTCACGAGTAAACTGTGATTGCGTTAAATTAAAAAGTATGCAGTGGAAACAATATAATTTTCTGGTTACAGGAGAGAAACATAACCATGTCCTTTTAATTGAGTCTCCGTTCTTAATATTTCTCTCAAACATTGACAAAGTGCATTTTATAGAACTATGTATGTCTTTTTGTATAAATGACTTACGATTTAATAAGTCTGAGTTGTTGTATTGAATTTCGGAGCTTCCTTTTTTTAT